>JAODAL010030974.1:0-49143 GCA_025379985.1 Phyllomedusa bahiana | reverse complement strand
CATTAAAAATTATGATTTTATATTTTTTATGTGTAAAAGATTCCAAAGTTCCCGATTTGACCATATATTTGCACTGTCCGCACCTACTAGTACCACATCAAATGAGCCCTTAAAGTCAATCCATGTATCCTTTGCGACCGGGGTTTAACAAACATACTGGGTGAAAACTATATTACCTATAGTCTTGGGTTTTTAGAAATTTTCCGAAACCCATCCTTAAGGATATCCCGAAGTGGTGGAAATCTGTAGTGAGAAACCGGTAGGTACTTTTGTTTTATTTTTAGTAATCTTGGGGAAATTGTCTACTATAGGCAGTAGTGAAACATATGGGAAATTTGTTTTTTCATTTCATGTCTTTGGTGATGTTTTATAAGTTCATCCCAATTTCCCCTCTGATGCTCTTTTTACGCCTCTCTCAATCTGGCCAGGTTTTAAAACCCCTGCTTTTAATTTCCCCTTAGTAATGATATTCTTCTCAAATTCATAAGCTTTGAACTGTTTTACAGTTTTTTTATGATACTAATGAATTTCCTGTCGGAGATTATTTATTACATGTTTGGGGTGGCAGCTTGAAGCATGGAGAATATTATTCCCTGCGATAGGTTTTCTATATGTTGCTGAATGAATTTTGCCACTACCTGAATCACCCGTGAGTTTAAGATCCAAAAATTGGATCTCTTTGGAATTCATTTCATAGGTGAATTTCAAATTCTCCTGATTAGAATTTAAATAATTTACAAAAAGAGGCACTGACATAGACGATCCCGGGCCAGATTAGCAGGTATCGTCTATGTATCTCCCATACCAGGTAAATATCTTGCAGCAAAGGGGTTACATCATTATATAATGTTTTTCCTCCCACCAAGCCACGAATAAAATTCGCTAAAAAGGTGAAAAACACCCCCCATGGGGCAGCCCTGTATTTGCAAGTAGAACATGTCACCAAAGGAGAAATAGTTATGGCCCAAAAGGAATTCTGTTACTAACAAGATGTACTGTTTTAGATGGTCACTATATAGAGTGAATTTGTCCAAATGGCACGCAAGTGCCTGTAATGCCAAATTATGATGGATAGAAATGTATAGAGATTGAGAGAGGCGTAAACAGAGCATCAGAGAGAAATAGGGATGAACTTATTAAAAACATCAAAAAAAGACATGAAATAAAAACAAGTTTCCGATATGTTTAACTACTACCTAAAAGTAACAATTCTCTGAGATTATAAATAATACAAAAGTACCTACCGGTGCTCACTACAGATTCCACACTTCGGGATATCCTTAAAGGATGGGTGTCAACATTTCTAAAAAATCCAAACTATAGGTAATATAGTTTCACCCAGTATGTTTGTTAATACCCGGTCCCGCAAAAGAGATACATGGATTGACTTTAAGGGCTAAATTTAGATGGGGTACTAGTAGGTGCGGATAGTGTAAATACATGGTTAAATCGGAACTTTTGAATCTTATATTACACATAAAAAATATAAAATCTATAATTTTATGAACTGTCACAGTTCACATGTCTATATCTGCTGGTGCGATTCTTGTAACCTGCAATATGTGGGCTGCACCACCAGATGCCTCAATGTGAGGATTAGGGAACACATTTATGATGCGACTCATCCAGGTCCCCGCAAAGTATCTGGGATCTCTACACATTTCCAGGATGTACACCAAAGTAGTGTGGAACATTTAAAAGTTTTGGCAATTGAGTATGTCAAAAAACCCAAAACGTGGGGGGACTGGAGGAAGGTGCTTATCAATAGAGAGCATATTGGATTCTTGACACTTGATACGAGGTGCCCATTAGGACTTAACCATAGAACAGATCTAATGTATTTATACTAAATGGCTCTTTATACACTTTCCATGATAAGGATTCTCATTTTTGTAACAAACAGTGTTTAGATGTCATAAACCTGCAAGGGTTTTTTGTCAATTGATCTTTATGTAAATTTTTGGGTTTTAATTTTGGTTAAAAATATCCATGCATCCCTTTGTCTGGATTCTTGAATATGTCT
The DNA here is from genome assembly GCA_025379985.1 of Phyllomedusa bahiana. Classification (NCBI taxonomy): domain Eukaryota; kingdom Metazoa; phylum Chordata; class Amphibia; order Anura; family Hylidae; genus Phyllomedusa; species Phyllomedusa bahiana. The sequence goes on along the minus strand of JAODAL010030974.1, from coordinate 47,120 downwards.
AATGTAATAGGGTGTGTATCGTTTCTGCATTCAAAGAGTTAAGCATCAGGTGAAAAGGGTGATTACTTCCTGGGTGGGTATATAAGAAGATTTGTACAAAGTCTATAGTATGTTTTCGATTAAGGGCTGAAGATCTAGCATGAAACGCGTCAACCAATTTTTGAATGTTAGGATGTTTTTAAATATGCTTTTAAGGAGTCTTCAATAAAGAGTGAACCTCGTTTTCTACAAACTCAATCCTACGTCTGTGATGCTGGTTACCTTCGCTTCCCGTTTGCAGAGTGCTTTCATCTCCAGCCAGGATGATCGTCCGTTGCACCGGACTTGGAAATTTAATGAGAGCTGTATAACCCCGTGATACCCGAGATTTCCTTTTAGCTGTACCCGTAATTTTCCTAATAAACAGGGTTACTTCACTCTCATTTTCCCCTTTTGTCTATAACCCAGACAATTTTCAATACCTTCAACCTTCCCCCCACCACCCCTCTCCACCCTCTCTCCTTTCAGCAACAAATTTTCCCCATTCACTTCCTACAAAGATCAACCTTATAAAGGAAATTTTCACCCCCCGTCCCCCACGCCCTCCCTATATTGACATGCTCTTCCCCTTAATTGCTTCCCATTTACATGATAATCTCTCCCCCCACTGTCCAAACCCAACCCACTACCTTAATTTGCCCCAATTCCCCCCACCTCATCCCTGCCTTAGGGTGCTATCCCACCCCTCCCCCATTTTTTTCAATTTATCCCCAAACCCGGGCATTTTCCCCTTTCCCTCTTTAAACTGCTACTATCACTCCACCCTTAAAAAAAACCCTTGACCCCTGCTCTCTGCCCAACTATCGCCCCCATCTCACGCTCCCTTTGCCCCCAAAACTCTCGAGCAACAACATCTTTCAACTGCCCCTCCCACCTCCCCTCCAACTCTCTTCTTGCCCCATTACAATTGTTTCCGACCCCACCACTCTACCAAAACCCCAAAACCAAGGTCAAAATGACCTAGCAACTGCAAAAAGCCTCCGCCATTTTTTCCTTTCTCCCTTCTAGACCTGTTCTCTGCCTTTTACACTGTCCCCATTCCCTCCTGCTACAAACCTCTCCCCCCTGGCTTCAGGGGTTTGGGCTTTTCCTGATCTCCTCGTACCCTTGGGAATTCAGCGTCTCTCATTTTCCCTCCACTCCCCCCCCCGGCCACTCTCTTTTGGTGCCCCCCGGGGGTCAGTCCGGGGTCCTTTACTTTTTTCTATTACACTTTTGGTCTGGGTACTTTTAGCTTCATATGGTTTTCACTCCCCATCTCCCCCCTTCTCTGGCCCAAGTCACCTCTCTTCTTCCCGGTTCCCAGACTTCTACGTCCATTTCCTCTTTTTTTCTCCTCCTGTCTCCAAAAACCCTAAATTGGAGAAAACAGAATTATCTCTTCCACCTCCCATCCATCCCTCCACCTGATTTTCTATCTAGTCAACGGCTGTACACCATCCCTTTTCCCGAAGTCCCCCCTTTGGGGAAATACTCCCCCGCTTTGTTTTTTAAAACCACAATTCAACCCCCAAACCTTGCCTCCCCCTTTCCTGAAAAAATATCTCTCCATCCGCTCATTCCCTTAACTTCACACCTTAAAAATTTCTTCCACTTTCCTTTGTCATCTCCCGCCTAACTATTGCAAATCCCTTCCTGTGGCCTCCCATCAAACACTCTTGCCCCTTCAAACCATTCTCAACTCTGTGCCCATTTTACCCCAACCTCTCTCCTCACTACTCCCTCCTCCCCCCACTGCCAAACCCCTTCATGCTCCAAAATTGCCCCGAATTCATTTCAATTATAACCCAAACTACAAGGCTCTCCTTAAACCTTCCCCCCATACACTCTGCCTTAATTTCCAATACCTCCCCCCAACCCCCCTCTCCCCCTCCTCCAGACCTTCTTCTTTTTCTCCCTTATGTTCCTCACAAAAAACCATCTCCAAGACTTCTCTCGTGCTTCCACCACACCGAACTCACTGCCCCAACACATAGACTCTCTTCCACTTTCACCACTTCAAAAGAAATTGAGAACCCATTTCTTAAGGATTCCCTAAACCACAATAACCCTGCGCCACAACCCCCCACAAACAGGCCCCTCACCCCTGCTCTCCTCCCCCCCTTTTAAAAGGAAACCCCGGCAGGTCCTCCTCCCCTTGTTTGAAATTGTAATCACCATCGTTATCATTTACCTTTTACATGTTAAGTATGAAACCCCCCCTGAATTGTACATGCCTTTGGAATCCAGGGCATTTTAAAAAGAGAAATGAAAATAATAATAATCAGAAGGGCGGGGTCCTTTTAAAACACGGGACCTGTGCTCATTTTTTTTTGTTTGTTTTTAAAACCCCTTTCTATGCTAAATTACAAACATTCTGTAACAACCCCAAAAAAGATAATTTTATGGTAATGCATTTTAGGGGATTACAAAAAACATTATCAAAAACCCCCAAAGGCAAACTCCCAAAATAACGGAGCAAGGATTGCAAATATCTGGCTAATTTACCACTCCCACAAAAGTTAAACCAAAGCATATTCATATTCCCAAAACACTAAAGCGGAAAGGTTTGTTTGTCTGGCAAAGAGCTAACACCGGGTTTTTGGCTGGGGGCAAACCTTATAAACTGGGGAAAAAGTTTTGGCATAAAAATGCAACTAAAAGGATCTCCACCTGGGGAATTTCCACCCTGTAACTGGCCACGGGGAGAAAAGAAAAAAAAGTCCTGTGTAATGCGGGCAAAAGGCAAAAACCATAACTTTCATGCAGGTTTGAGAAAAATCAAGGGAAGCAACGGGCTGAAACCAAAAACCCGGGGCCCAGGTAATAAGGCAAAAAGGGATACACGGAAGAAACTCGCGGGCTTTCAGCATATAAAAGGGCAAAAAAAAGTTTTGTCTGGAAAGGAATAAAAAAAACACATTCTTTCCTTTTTTCAGTGGTGTTTTTTTGGATGCTTTCACACATCTTTTTTTTTGGCCCCCTTTTTTAAATCACTTTTTTGTGGGGCAATAAAAATAATTAACGGGCTTTTGTTTTTGGGAAACCAAAAAAAAAAAACGCAAAAAAAAATTTTTAAAAAATGCTCAAAAAACGCCCCCGGTGAAAGAACCCCCTTAGGGAGTGAGAGATGAAATGGGAATGGAATTGGAACAGAAGGGTTTGGGGTTTTTTTTTTCTGTCTTTAGCTGGAGAGAGGTTTAAGATAACCCATTGGGGTCCCTCCCGGAAGGACCGTTTGGGAAACTATTTCAAGAAAAATACAGAAAATAATGGAGACTTACAAACCCTATTGGCCAGATTTCCCACTCTTTACTTCCCTATTTTTAGTGCACCTTTGGGTTTAAATTTGGGCCCAAAGCCCTTCAAAAATTCTTTTTAAATTTTTTTTTTCGGAAAATTAACAATCTTGTACTTTTTTGTAAAGCATATATTTTACTGTACAGGTACATGTTTGAGCTAATAATGCATCATAATGTACAACTACTGTAGCAAATTTCAAGGGTACCATATATCAGGGGAACCCTTATTAAAATTAACCCCTTTGTTTGCATAAAACCAAAAATTTGTTATTCCCCTCCTTTTATTAACAAGTTTTTCTGCACCTAGTGGGGCCCCTAAAATTCTCTAGGCCCAAACAAAACAGCATCTACAGCTATAAAATCCCCCAAGCAGGGGCGAAAACTACAGGGAAACAGTTTTTCCCCGGGGGGGCCCAGGCGCACGGGGGGGCCCCCACCCCGGGGGGCACGCTACCCCCCGTTCGGGCTACCCCTTTAAACCCAACTCCCGGGGCCCGGCGGCAGTGAATTAACATTCACTGAAAGCGGGAAAAGGGAGCGGGGGGCCCCCGGGGGCATACTCCCTTTCTGAAGGGCCCGGGCCCTCCGGCCCGGGGAAGAACGGGGCTGGCCCTTAAAAGGTGGTATTTGGGAAGGGAGAAAACACCCGCTCGCTCCCTTTTCCCCTTTGCCGGCCCGCTGTGAAAACGGGGGCGCTCGGTGACGCACATCCCCGGGCCCCCCCCGCTGAGGGGGCAGAGGCTGCGGGGAAAAGTAGCAAAAGCTGGCGGCGGGGGGCGGCGCATGGGGGAAACCGGGACCGAGGTAAGTAAACAATTTTTTTATTTTTTACCTGGCCCAAAGGGCCGCCTGTATACCCCTGCCTTGCCTGTTAATCCCCCTTTAACAGGGCCTGAAAACCCCTCAAAAGCCGGGCCTATAAAACCCTCTAAACCCTGCCTATAAAAACCTCTTTTAACCTCCCTAAAACCCCCAAAAAGGGGCCTCCCTATATCCCCTTTCTAAAGCCTGCCTTTTTACACCCCTAGGCCTGCTTTTAACAGCACCTAACCCCTCCCTTTTAAAAACCCCAAACCCCCTGCCTATAAAAACCCCTAAGCGGGGCCATAAAAGCCCCTAAGCTTGCCTTTTACAGCCCCTAAATAGCCCTAAAACCCCCTATACTAAATCCCGTAAAGTTTTTTTCCCTACTATACCCCCCTATCCCCCCTAAAGTTTGGGCCTACCTATATAGCCCCCAAGCCTGCCGGGTTCTTATTATATGGGGCCACCTTTCGCTACCTAAAACCCTACCTAAAGGGCCCCCATAGCCCACCTAAACCCGGGCCCCTCCCTTTTTAAGGCCTCCCTAATAGCTCCCCTAAACCCCCTGCCTCCCCAAAAAGGGCCCCCAAAATAGCCAGGGGGCAGGGGGGTCCGGGGGAAAAATCAGGTTTCTAAGTTTATTTGTGTCTAAATCGCGGAGCCCCAAAGGGGCCCGGGAAAACTTCACCCATGATGGGGGGAATTTGGACCAAGAACAAAAGGAAAGTCAAACACTGGTAAAGGATACGTAAACCTAAAGGAGTCCCCCAAGATGAAAACGGGCCCCTGTAAAAACTTATATGCCCTACAGACCCTTTGTGTAACTGGGGCTTCCCACTAAAATGGTCACTGTATGGGGTTTAAATACAGTCTGAAAAAGCCAAATGTACACTATTTTTTCCCACTATATGGTCACTATATGGGGGTTTTTTAATTTTGGGTTTTTTTGGGGTTTACTGTTTCAAAAATAAGTGTGGGTATTTTTCGGGTCACAAAGTGGTGGTAATTTTTTGGGTAAATCTTCTGGGGGTTATGGGGGGCCCCCAAGCCCAAATATTAGTGGGGGTTTTTGGGTTAAAAAGGTTTTTGGTATAGTGGATTTTTTTTGGGAGCGGGTATAGGGGAATTATGTAGGGTGGGGTATTTGCCCCAGCGAGACTACAAAAAACCAAACCAACATGTCCTGGTAAGGGTCGTGGTAAAGGGAGGGCGGGGAGGGGGGGGGGAGGGGGCCCCCCAAAAGGGGAGTTTGGGGGCCTGGGGGCTTCTTTTATTTACGCCCCTCCCCAAAGATCTTTAGTTTTAAAAAAACCCACAATACCATGAGAGTAAAAACCCTCTCCCCCCCTTTTTTAGCATTTGGAGGTGAGTATACAGCAAACAATGGGGCATAACTAAGCGGGCAAAGGGGCTGTTAGGGGCCCGAGGGGTTAAGGGGGCAAACTAAAGTGCAAAAACCTTTTGTTTTATTTTTGAAAAGGAAACTGTGTTTGGGGGTGGCTTTCAAACTCTCCCAGCGTTTACAGTGTGTTCTCTGAAAATACGGTGGTTTTTATTTATATCTTAATCATTTGTTTTTTTTATGTTCCCGGGTTTTAATTTTTGTCATTGGGGGGGGTTTAGCATCATCTCTTTTTCCCCCATGTTCTTTAAAATTCTAGTTAAAACCCCGCAGGGCGAATACACAGCGGGCCGATTTTTAAACCAAGCAAACCCAAAAAAGGGAAAAAGCAATGGACACCCCTCCTTAAACTATGATCGGGCATCATTTTAATACTACTTTTAGCCAAAAAAATCGGGTTTGTGTCATTAGGGGTGGAAAACAAAAATTCATTGATATTGTTTTGGTTTGAAATCTGAGGGTTACTTATTCTACCAGAAAGGGTGATTTGTATCTTTTTTTTCAAAAAAATTTTGGGCCCCCTGCTTTTTTTCCAGATTTGGGTCGCAAACCTATTTGCGCGGTGGGGGCTTCAAAAGTTGGCGGAAAATTTATTAAAAACCCTTCTACACCCCCTTTTTTAAATCTACAAAACTCTGATTCTTTTTCCTAGGGCTTCATTTTGGGCATAAAAAACCCCCAATGAATTGTTCTAAACTACTCTCTTTTCTTTTGGGGCCCCCCTTGTTGTCTAAAAACCCTGAAATTTTGGGCAGGATTATAAATGTTTGGGTAAAAAAGAAAAAATTTTCCCCCGGGCTTTGCTTTTTAGCATTTTAAAAACAGGTAAAATATAAATTTTTAAAATTTTTATATATATAATAAAAAATATATAAAAAATATATATATAGGATGAATAAATATATGTAAAATATTTTTTATGTTTTTTGAAATCATTTTGTAGCCTTTAATAATTATAGGTAAAGGAAAACCAACACGGGGAATCCCCGGGAAATTTTTCCAAAAAAAAAATGCAGGGGGCACTTTACTTGTCTATTTTTTTTGGGTTGTTTTTAAAACCTTAAAAGGGTTATCAAGTATATAAAAATTGTTTGACCTATTCCCCAGCATAAGCCATTAATACCAGTGCAGTCAGACTAGGTCTACATAGCATAGGACAAAAAACTTGTCAAAAACCAAAACCTTTGAACCTGAGTAATTTTTCAGTGTTTTGTCCAGAGCAGCTGGGTTTCCGACAAGTTTTTTTGGTGGTTTTGTTTTTTTGTTGAGGTTTTTGGTATTTTTTTTACGTTTTTTACACACTTTTTAATGTATGCAAAATTCATATACCTTGTATAAACATCTACACAGCTTTACAGCAGAACTGTCCAAAAACCGTGGCAAAAAATGCAGAAAAAACATCCAAAAACCATCCAACGATTTACATAGACTTCAATAGTAAATTTTCCTCTTGACTCCGTCAGATGTTACATGTTCCTAAAACCGCTGGCGCCCAAAAACGAGCAAAAGAAACCTTCTTCCCCACTGTTGGAAATAACATGAGATTTAGAGTTTTACAGACAAAAGATTTTTCATTAGAACATACATATACACACAGACATACATAGTATAATTGAGAAATTATATAGTGTGTGTGTGTTTTTGTATATATATATATATATATATATATATATATATATAATATATACAATATAATATATATTAAGCTTGCACAGCTCTGGGGTCACAGCATTAGTCCTTTTAGGCATAAGACCAAGGCAAGTATCAGGTGCAAACGGTCCGTTGGTTTATTTGTACAGGCAAAACAAAACGGATGGCAATACTTGCACAGTAAAGCAAATAAATACAAACAAAATTCCTGCTCATCTGAGCGCTTACTATATAGGGGTGTAGTTCCCTCACTAGCACCTTGTATAACACGGTAGCAGACACTGGCTATCTCCAGTGTGTATGTCTCCAGCCTGAATGGTAGACTGGAGATACAGCCAACACCCAGTCAGCCTACCTGCTTACCTTATATACAGCCGGGAAATCCCGTAGTGGAACCATGGGGAGTAAGCACCCACCCTGCTCTATGCTTACTGCCAATGAAAGGCCGACCCAGGTATGGCCGGAAGCCATACTAACATACAGCTTAAATGTATGTCGATAGCCTGTACTGTCGACACCTATTTAACAATGGCCTTTCACTCCACCAAGGCTCCTTACCTTGGTGGCATGTGTTTTGCTCTCTCCAGGCATATGCCCAGAACCTGGCTGAGATATACACACCATTGCAGATTTTCCCAGCTGCGGCCTTACAATATATATATATATTTACAATTATTATAATAATTTAATGTTCTGTATTTATTAGTTTTTATATCCAAAATTTTATTTTTAGATCCTTATTTAAAATAAAAAACAAATTATGTTAGAGGGGTTGTCTCATCATAGACATTGATGGCATCAACATCTGATCGGTTTGGGTCCCACCTCTGAGGCCCACACCTATCTCGAGAATGAGCCCTGAAACATATCCTCTTGGCCAGTGTCGGACTAGGGTGCCTAGGGCCCACCAGAGGAGTTGCTCTTAGAGGCCCACTTTGCCTCGCTGTCTCCGCCATCTGTACGGTGCCCCGTCCAGTCTTGCTTCAATTAATGCAGACCGATGTGATATCATAAATTGAATCTTGCCCAAATAACTTTACAAAACCAGAATCCCAGGGCCAATATTACCAATAATTCTAGTAAGATCAAATATCACATCACAACCCCAGAGTGACTGAATTATACCCCCCCACTCTGACCACATAGTGACTGACTACTACCGCCACACCATTACTGAATATAAACCATTACACTCTGCACACATATAAGTGATTACAGTTCAGTTATATTTAGTGACTCACAGGTGATGTTTCTCTTATGAGTCGGTCACGTTCCCTTTTCTTCTCCATCCGATCCACACCACCATGCTGACTTCTCCTGGTCAACACTCCTCCCTGCAGATTTGGACACAAATATCTTAGAATCTTCACTTTTCTAGCAACTCTTTACTTTTCCCAACTTTGTACAAACATCCCAGGGGTGGGAGAGCAATTATAGGCTATAACCTAGAGGCCCAGTCTCCGAGGAGGAACAAAGGACTAACCCCCTGGAGATTGTGCTACAGTTCTGGCCTGTATCCCTCAGAATCATATTGTGTGGTCCGAACTCCTTCCCCTGCACCCAGAGGATCAGCCGCAGGCATGATGTATGGTCTCTTGGTGGTGCAGGGGATGGAGTTCAGGACTGTCATGCTTTTTGCTTTCTGTAGTGTCTGTGTTTTTCCTACAGACTTCCCAGTTTTTGAACCAGTGGATTTTTTGAACCAGTGTTTGATCCATTTCTTTAATACAATGGTCGTGGAAGTCGGTGGAGTTTATTTAAATAGTGTTTTTTGTGCTGTGTCAGTTTGTTGTTTTACCATTTATTTCCAGTGTAAGTAATAAAGGTCTTTGACAGACGTCTCTCTATTGCTAGCACTGGGGCTTGGTGTCAGTCTTGGGGTGACAGAAAAACACCACTGGCTGACACCAAGCCCTAGCGCTAGTAATAGAGAGGCGTCTGTCAGACACCTCTATTACTAAAACTGGAAAAATAGTGGTAAAAAATACACCGAAACACAAAAACACTTTATTTAAATAAACACTCCCCAACACCAGCCCTCACCGACCATTTTCTTAAAGAAATGGATACAACTCTCCTCTGACACAGTACAGAGGGGAAACCTATAAGATACAGAAACACTAATCATGAGTAGGGCAGCAAGGTAAATTGCCCCCAGGTTGCTAGGTAGTTTGCCCCCAGATATCTAGGTAAATTGACCACAGGTAGCCAGGTAGTTGGCCCCCAGATATCTAGGTAGTTTGCCCCCAGGTAACTAGGTAGCTTGCCCCCAGGTATCTAGGTAGTTTGCCCCCAGGTAACTAGGTAGCTTGCCCCCAGTAGCCAGGTAGCTGCCCCCCCACGTAGCCAGATAGTTTGCCCCCCCTCGTAGCCAGGTAGCTCCCCCCCACGTAGACAGGTAGCTGCCCCCCCCCTGTAGCCAGATAGCTGCCCCCCCTGTAGCCAGGTAGTTTGCCCCCCCCTGTAGCCAGGTAGCTGCCCCCTTGTAGCCAGATAGCTGCCCCCCCTGTAGCCAGTAGCTTGCCCCCCCCTGTAGCCAGTAGCTGCCCTATGTAGTCAATAGCGCCCCCCCCCGGGGTAGCGTAGCTCCCCCCCCCCCTGTACCAGATAGCTGCCCCCCCCCCCTGTAGCCAGATAGCTGCCCCCCCCCCTGTAGCCAGATAGCTGCCCCCCCCCCTGTAGCCTGGCGTGCGCATGATGTCTAGCGCGCCCCCGGTGGTGAGGGGGGCCCGACTCCTCGTAGGTCTGAGGCATATGGCCTTAGACCTACTATGCAGAATAGTGGAGCAGAGCACCAGCGGTGCACTGCTCCGCTAAGACCCTGCACAGACATGCCTGTGAGCGCTCGGAACGGAGGGCCCGAGCGTTCCAAGGCATGATGTGCGGGCCGCTGTGTCGGAACAAGGGTCCACCGTAAGATCCACTGATCCTCCGGTGGGCCAGTCCAACACTGCTCTTGGCTGTGTTTAGAATTTCCATTGATTTCATTGGGAAAGTTACGACCACCCCTCCATTTAAAACAGAGAAGTCTATTGATATGTAATCAGTGACTGTGGTGGGATTAACCCCTTAAGATCTGCAAATTGCTGAGTATAAATATAATTGCTTTATGGCCTGGCAAATAAACTACCAGACTGGACTAATGACAGATGATGAGCCGCTGTCATGAATACACTATATCATTATATATGGATAGAAGAACTGACATTACAATATTATTGTAAAATATTTTACACTGTTATGGAATTAAAGTCAAATGCAGTGAAGTTTGTTTTTATTATTTCCTTCAATCTTATTATTCAACCAGGAAAACAAGGATTCATTGCCTCTCAAAATTGTTTAAGGGTATGTTCACACAGCTTATTGGGGTGTGTATAGTACGTGCCGCAATATGGCGTGTGTTTTGGAACCACGCGATGATTAGCACGTAATTCCAAAGCACGGGGGGCCGGATAACGCCGTTAACAATTGACATGTCAATTCTATCCCCGTGCGTACAATACGATTGTATTGTATGCCCGGGGAGACGACGCGTAATTCATAGCTCTCTATGAGAGCTATGGATTACCGTAATTGCGGCGCACATTTCACCGCGTATAAAGCACAATACGCCGTGAAATGCGCATTGAAATATGTGGCTAAATAAGCCATGTCAACATACCCTTAGAGAAAGTTAGAAACAAATGTATGTATTAAATACAATAAAATCTTTGACAAGTTAATAAAGCAAGTCACAAGTTCTATGTGGAGGAACCAGAGTGCTAAGACCCCTTAAGCATTTGCTATAAAAATGTACATTGTGCTGAGCACTATGCATTATTTAAAGGGAACCTGCCACGTTGAGCATTCACTTTGATTTGCCAGCTTAATGTTATAGAGCAAGAGGAGTTGAGCACAATAATATGTAGTTTTCTGCGTAAATCTTCAGTGTAACTTTTCTTCATTTAAATCCTTGCTCACTCTGGTGGAGTCTAGTGGGAGGTCCTAATCCGTGATTGACAGTTGTCAATATATATACAGTCATACAAGGAAGGTTGCCAATCATTAAATGACCATTCACTGGAGTCTTATGCCCAGAATGAGCAGGGGTTTAAATGAATAAAATAAGTTATGCTGAACCCACAAATATACATCGATCTTCTCAGCTCCTCCTGCACTATAACATGGTACATGCAGATCAGACTGCTTGCTCAGTGTGGCAGGTTCATTTTAAATATCTATATTGAGTTGAGTACAATATACTGTACTGTCTGTAGCCTGTGTATAGTTTTTGAGGGGGATTGAAAAGTTAAAAAGGAGCATGGATTTTACAAGCAACCAAGGGCCGGGATGTTCACAGCATCCAGACTTTCATCCAGGGCTGTGGAGTCGGCAAGCCAAGGCCCCGACTCCGACTCCTCAATTTCCCAAACCTCTGACTCCGACTCCCGACTCCTGACTCAAACTCCGACTCCTGACTCATACATGGCGCATGTTTAAGTGATAATTTTACTGTAGTTAAAAGATAACATCCGTCTGTTTATCACCTTATGATACAATATTCAAGCTATTTAGAGAGAACAGACACTGACAAGCAAAAAAGTAACAATGTTTTGATCTGTTGAACACTTGTCGGTAGAGTTGAAGAAATAGCTCTATTTGTACCCAAATCCAGTATGCACCAACATTGAGAATGGGTAGAAAAGACCTGGGATCAGATTTTTGGTCAAGACATGCTTGAATCTCATCCAGAGCCCAGAAGGATTTACCAAATACTAACAAAATAATAAATTAACATTTTGATTTTTAGGAGCAAAACAGTAACAATGCAGTTACAGTACAAGAATCTGCAGAACTAAGCAGATGCCAAATACTTGCAAATCAAATTTATGTATAAGATAAGTAAGATGACTGTATATAAAATTACAGTAGTCTCTAGGGATGAGTGATTATAATCGACAAAGTTGAAATGGGCACGATTTTTAGGGTGATGGGAAAAATTTCCGATCACACGATTTTTTAGGTCAGAATCTGCAGATAATCTTTACTATCGTGACATTTTCGGGCTTCCTGTCATTTTGGGGCCAGCAAATCAGCTTAAGCCATAGAGCAGGTGAGCTGGGTGTGCAAGTCATGACTGTGATGTGTTTGGTTTTCATTGGCTGGAAAAATCACATGCCTTGTTTTGCATGAACAGCGTTTCCTGTTCAGCTCAGTGTTCAGTGTCTCTCACTAGGCAGGAGTGTGCTAGGTCTCTCTCAATACAGCTTAGCTCAGAGACACAGTTCTTCTCTTTATTCATACAGACAACTATGCTTTTAGCTGTGAACATTAGAGAATTTCAGTTCTTAGTTAGACAGAGACTTTTAAAGAAGCAGCCGCAGGGGATGAGGGGGGTGATGTGGGCGAACACAGGCAGACAGGCAGGCAGGCTTTTGAAATGAGAATGTATATTGTGCAGCCCAGACTCTGCTTTGAACCTGCATTGAAATGGCATTTTTTACCACTTTTTGGCCAGCACACCTCGCACCTGAGGTGAAATTGTACCTTTTATTTTGTGCAGACCAGTCTTGTTCAAAGAGCCAGCTTGTTCTTGCATTAGGATACAGAAATTTTCTAGTAACTGCAGGTGTATCTCATCGGTGCAAAACTTACCTTTTCTTATCCGTATAACTTTCAAATAGCTGTTTTTCACTTTGGCGCAGCCCAGTTTTGTTCCAAGAGCCAGCTTGTACTTACATTAGGATACAGAAATTTTCTAGTAACTGCAGGTGTATTTCATTGGTGCAAAACCCACTGTAGTGGGCGGCGCCGCGCTCCGGCCCGCGGGCCGCAGGCGCACCCGTGCCCTCTCTCCGGGGTCCCTGCCCGGGACGGGTGGCGCTGCTGGCCGCGGGACTCACCTGACCTCATTCCTGCTCTGTCCGCGCCCTCTGCCGGCTGAGGCGCGCGTGTCCGCTCTCTAGCGCGTGCACGCGCTCGTCCTTGTGAATTTAAAGGGCCAGCGCGCCAAAAATTGGCTGCTTCCCAGGGCTGCCCTTTTTTTTGGGTGACGTCAGGGGACTTCCCTTTGGGCTGGATCTATGTTGCCCGAGCCTTTAGAGAAAGCGTTCCAAAAGTAATTCTGCCTTACCATGTACCAACCCCTTGACGTTTCTCGACCCCCAAACCTAGCCCCCCTGCCGCCCTTTCCCTCCTGTCCACGACCACGAACATTGCCGCCCCCCTGACCTTACTGCCTGCCCAAAAACACTTCTGTACCTCCTGCCCTGGCCCCCAAACACAAGCAAGTCACTCAGGGGTAACGACTGGTAGCCTCACCCGAAACAAGTCCATCCGCTTTGCGGCGGGCTCTGGGAAAACCCCGGGGGCTCTTAGATTCCTTTCCCCTGCGGGGTTTAACATCACGCTTGCGGTGGCCCAAGGACCATCCCAGCCGTTACAGTTAGTCCAGCCAGGATCCGCCAAGGTGCCCCTCCCAAGTCTTAGGCCCAAAACCATTGTCCCCCAACATCGCGCAGACGCGAAAAAGCACAGCAATTGGGGTCAGCTGTCCCCATGAGGCCAATTCCGGCCCAAGCCGAAACCCTGCCTCTTCCCCAGCGGTTCTTCCCCCGGGCCCCGTCCCGTGGCAACCGTGGGCCCGAAGTTCGCCTTCCTTTTCCCAAGTTTGACGGGGGACTCGAAGTTTTGAGGGGTTTCCCTCACCGTGCTCCATGCACGGGGAGCTGATGGCCGAAAATTTTCCTACCGAAAGGCGAAGGGGCATTCGGGAGCCTTTTACCCGGGAAGGCCCGGGCCGGGGGCGCCCCCCTTTTGGGCCCGGAAGCCCCTTTTTCCCCGCAGACCACAGGCCTTCCTCTAAATTTTCGCAGGTCTTCGGGGAAACCCCTGCGCGTGGTTTCTGCGAGACAGCCATTAAACCCTACCCCGGGGGCTTTTTCCGTAGGAATTATGTGGTCCATTTCCCACCCCCGGGTCGACTACGTGGAATGACGCCCTTTGGCCAGTAGGGACCTTTTTTCCTTAAAAGTTGTCCTCAGCGGCCGGGAAAAACGCTCGCACTGGAGCCGGGAGAGGCCCCAGGGCTCATCTTCTTCTCCAGACTGATTTTGCCGTGGGGGTAACACGGATGCTGGCCTATCTCTTGGGTTCCCCCCCTTTCCCCTGGACCCCGGCTTCCCGGGAATTTTTCATGCCTCCCGGTCTCGCTATCAGTGCCGTCTTCCCCCTGAAAACCGTTGCTCATCCATCTTCAGTGGGGGTTTCTCAGCGACTCCATCCAGTTCTCACCGGCCGTTACCCCCGTGTAGGGGTCCACACACAGAAAACGTCACGCCCCTACGCTTGATTGGAAGACAGGTAAGCCCTACGCGGGGGATCGAGTCCAGGATCCGTTTGGGGGGAACCCCCCCGGTTCCATCTCTCCTTCCCAGTCTCCGTCAAGTCTTACGGGGGTCTGCCAAGCGGAGAACCAGGTTTTCGGGATGTTTTCTCGGAAAAAACAGGTGAGAACTCCCCCCCCATGGCCTTTGACTGCCCCTAGACTCCTTCCCGGAAACCCAGTCCCCCAGGGGGTGGGGTCTACCCTCTGTCCGTGCCCGAGAATAGGCCATGCGCCTACTACAGGAGAATTTTGGCAAAGGGGGTTCATACGCAAGCCCTCCTCGCCCCCGGCGGCTTTTCTTCTTGGGAAGAAAAAAAACGGGTTTTCTTCGGCCGTGTATCGATTACAGGGGGCAAACAAGTCACGGTGAAAATCGCTCCCTCCCCCCTTATATCGGAGCTCTTTGATGTTTTGGGGTGGGCCAAGGTGTTTACTAAATTGGACCTTGCGGTGACTATAACTATCAAAATTTTGTGAGGGGGCGAGGGGGAAAACGGTTTCAACACCGGACGGTCATTTCGAGTATCTCGTATGCTTTTTTGGGGGCTTAAAACGCCCCAGACGTTTTCAGGAATTCGTAAATGAGTATTCAAGACTTGCGTACACCTGGCATGTGTATCTGGACAATTCTGATTTTTTCCCCTGAAAAACGCTCAGGGGTAAAAGAGCCGGGCCCTGCAGTCTGGGAACAACATGTTTGCCAAGCGGAGAAGTGTGTTCCACCGGGCCCACCCTTCCTTTCTTGGGTACATAGTCTCCGTCGTGGTTAAGATGGCCCAGCTAAACTTTCCGCGTCCAGCATGGCCAACCCCCTGTCATCTTGGGGCAAATTCAAAGTTTCCCGGGGATTCCCAAATTCGGCAGTTTATTTCCCCATTTCTTCGCGGTGGCTCCATCTGGCTCTCACCGGAAGAATGCCAATCCAAAAATGTTGGCCCCCGTCGCTGAGGAAAGCTTTCTCAATGAAGTCGCGTTTTTTCAGACCTACCTGGTTCGCCCGGATCGATAACCTTTCCCCTGGGGGTGGATCCTCTTTGTGGGGAGCAGGGGCGGGTCCTGACCCAAGGGCCCAAAAGGCAAAACTTACTTGGGGTTTCTTCTCCGGGCCCTTCTCCCGGGATGAACGTAACTATACCTGGGAAATTGGGGAAAATGCTGGCAAAAATTGGTTGGGGGGAGGGGGCGAATTTGCTGGGGGGGGGGCCCGTCCCCCATTCGACGTCTTCAGGGCCACAAAATCTTCAGTCCCCTCCAAAACCCCCGCGTTTGAATCCGCCACCAGGTGGTCACTTTTTTCTCTGGGTTTTTGACTTCGGGATACATTCCGGGGCCGAGAAGGTCAAGGCTGAGCCCTCTCCGAGCCTCTGAATTACCGGAGAAAAACCTTGTTCAGCACATTATTGCTTTCCGAACGGCTGACCCCGCGGCCCCTGGGGTTTTTCGGGGTTACCCCCCGGGGAAAAAACCTACGTTGTCCAGCGTCAGAGGAGAATTCTGGAGTGGGGGCTAGTTCTCTTCGGGTGGTCACCCGGGATTGAAGCCCCGCCTCATCTCAAGCGTACTGGGGCCAACCCTGCCCCCGGAATCAAGGACTTTGTTCCCCTGTGTCGTGTGCCCAAACAAGGTTAGCCATAGGCCCCGGGGCCCCTTTTGTCCCCCTGCCCGTCCCCCAGTCTCCCGGACACACAAAGCATGGGGCTTTTCAGGGGCCTTTTCCCCCCTCTTTTGGGGGAAACTGTATTGGGGGGGTCCGGACGATTTTTTAAAAAATTTCCCCCTTCGTGCCACTCCCCGGCCTTTCCCCCCGGCTCACAACTGGCCGGGAATTTCTTCCAGCTATTTTTCGTTTTTCATGATTACCCTCAATACGGCCCGATCGGGGTCCCTTTGTCTCCAAGTTTTTTGGGGGGCCCCGTGTTTTCGCTTTCAAGTTAAATTGGGCTTTTTTCTGCCCACCATCCCCCGACTAATGGTCAAATGGGGAGGTTAAACCCATATTGGGCTTTCTTGCCCATTTCTGTCCAGCCGTCAGGGCAAATGGCCGAGTGCTTCCGTGGGGGGAGTTCCTTTTAACCCTCGGGCACTGATTTTTCGGGTGTTTTTTTCCATTCCTGGTGGTCTACGGTCGTCACCCACGCCCGCCCCTCCCCTTGGGTACGACTTCCGAGGTTCCCCCTGTGGACAACCAAGTGAAAGGACTCAAGGCCATTTGGCGGAGACCCACTTGCCTTAAAACCGGGCCTCTCCCGCATGAAGACCCAGGCCGACAAGGGGGGAGAGGCCCCCTCCCACTTCCAGCCAGGGTAAAGTGGCCCCTTCCAAAATTCTACGCCCCCAGGTCCCCAGTTATAAATTGGGGGCCGCGGTTTTGGGGGGGTTTTAGAGTACCCGTCAGTTAATCCGGTGTGCTACAAGTCTGCCTACCGCCTTCCTGGGGTTCCCAAGCCTTTTCCATCTCCTCCAAAAAACCCCTGGTCTTAACGGTTTTCCGGGAAAAGGGCTTTCCTTCCCGGGGTAGAGTCCTCCGATTATTGGGGGTTGACATCATGGCATGAAGACCATCGGTGAAACGGTTCTTCCCGGTTGATGGAGGGGGCTTCGGTCCCAAGGAGGTCCTGGGAAACCAGAATCTAATTTCTGGACCAGGGGCTTTTTCCAGGTTCCTTCGGCCTAAGAAGAGGGGGGGACCTAAGGGGGGGGTACTGTAGGGGGGGGCGCCGGCTCCGGCCCAAGGCCCCAGGCCACCCGTGCCCTCTCTCCGGGGTTCCTGCCCGACAGTTTGGGGTCGGCCGCGGGGCGGCCGCCGGGTGCCTCGCTCCGGTCACTACCTGACTCGTTCCCGCTCGTCCGCCCCTCTGCCCGGGCCAGGGGGCGTGCCCGTTTCTAAGCGCCGTTTTTCCTTGTGAATTTAAAGGGGCCCGCGGCCAAAAATTTGGGTGCTTGCCAGGTGCTGCCCCTATTTATTGATGACCCGGGGACTTTCCGCTGGATCTATGTTGCCCCCCAGCCTTAGAGAAAGCTTCCCCCAAAATATATTTCCCCCTTTCCGTGTACCAGACCCCCCTTTCTACTTTCTCGACTCGAACCTCTGCCGCCGGCCCCACCTTCCCCCGTCCACGACACGAACCCCTTTCCCGCTGCCCCCACCTTATGCCCGCCCCCAAATACGATTCCTGGACTACGATTCTGTACCCCGTGCACTCGGCCCCATCGCAAGCAAGTCACTCAGGGGTAACGACCTGGTAGCCCACGCCGCAGCAAGTCCACCCGTTTTCGGCGGCTCTGGTGAAAACCCGGGGGCCCACAAAATTGTTCCCTGGGTGGCTTAATACATCCTTGCGGTGGTCCCCGAGGGTCCACTACCCAGCCTTACAAACCCCCCCCCCCTTCTCTTATCAAAAATTTTAAAAAACTGTATTGCATGGTCGGCCCCGTTTTTTTCAAAAGCCACTTGAACTTTAAATTTGAATACAGAAATTTTTAGTAACTGTTTTTGTTTTCATTTTTGCAAAAAACCCCCTTTTTTATCCGTATAATTTTAAAAAAGCTGTTTTTCACTTTTTGGGGACCCAGTTTTTTCAAAGAGCACTTGTACTTAATTTTAAAACAGAAATTTTTAGTAACTGGTGTATTTTATTGGTGCAAAACCCCCCTTTTCTTATCCATAACTTTTAAATAGCTGTATTTTCACGTGGTGCGCCCCCCCCTTTTTTTTCAAAAGCCACCTTTTTTTTTTTCCCCCCCCCCCCCAAAATTTTTTAAATACAAAATTTTTAGTAACTTTGGGGGAAAATTTCATTGGTCAAAAACCCCTTTTTTTATCCGTTAAAACCCCTTTAAAAGCTGTATTTCACTGGTGGGGGCCAGTTTTTTCAAAGAGCCCTTGTATTAAATTGATACAGAAATTTTGTAGTAAATGTTGGTGTATTTATTGGTGCAAAAAACCCCTTTTTTTTATCCCTATAACTTTTTAAAAACTGTTTTGCATTTTTCGGCCCCGTTTTTGTTCAAAAAAGCCCAATTTTCTTAAAATTTGGATACAGAAATTTTCTAGTAACTGTTCTCGTGTGTCATTGCTTTAAAAACCAATTTCTCATCTGTAACTTTGAAAAGTTTTATTGTGCTCGGTGAATCTGTTTGGCGCAGATAGCGCATTGATGTAGTTTGTTTAAAACTACAATTCAGTCCTACGGGCAGTTGTAAAAACCCTGGGACTGAAGGAAAACGGTTGATTTTGTCTTTTGGTTCTTCCCAGACCCCATTTCCAGGTATTCGCTAGAAAAATTTTTTTTTTCTAATCCCTAGTTGGTTAGGAAATTAGAGGATTTAAAATACTGTGATTTGCCGGCTTTCAAAAAGAACTGTCAAAAAATCTTCCAACCTTTCTTAAATTTTTATCTTTTTGAACATGAACGAAAAGCAGGGGTTAGCGAGCAAAGAGGGGTGTAGGACTGGAGGTAGAGGGCAAGAGAAGTGCTCCTTCCAGTGTGGGACAACACGCAAGCCCGCGGATCACGGTTCAGGAGCGGGGCCTGTCATCGCTGGGTCAGGGCCCTGTGAATCTCAGTAACGAACAGCGTAGCCAATCTGTTCTTCAGTGGTTAATGCAACCTGCATCCAACAGTCTTACCTCCTCGTCCTCCCAGTCACAGCCACAAATGTCGTCATCATCATCGTCCGCATCCGTCCAACATGAAGCAAAGGAAGCCCAAATGTCAATTCGTGCACCCACCACTGTGGATAATCCATTTTCTGAAGACCTCTTTGATGACAAAATGCGGTTGGGGTCAGAAGGCATTGCAAAAGATCAAGAGGCCAGAGGATGATTTGGTCTGCTATGACGCCCAATCACTGATGCCATCAGAGGAGGAGAAGGAAGCCGGTCAATCGGCAAAAATCCCAGGCGGTCGGCAACGTCTTGCAGAGTCCACCATTTGGAAAGGGAGGAACTGCAGTACCAACAACTTGGACAGGAGCACGTTCAGCTTCTATACCTTAGGATGGTTGGACGCATACTGTTGTCTCTATGCAATCGCCTCGTTGAACGACTGCTGGCACCATGAGTAGCGAGGAGCAGGAGCATCTGGACCGGGAGATGATGGCAAAGAGAACTCCCTTCTGCAGAGGTGGTGGAGCCTTGACTGGCTGCAATGGCATGCGTGCCACTGGGCACTGCTGCTGCTGCTTCGGCGGCAGTATGGACCACCACATCTGAGCCACGTTTCTCCCAGGCCAATGGATGGTGACGCTGCATGTGTTGACGCAGGGCCGTGGTGCCAACGTTAGCTCCCTGGCCACACTTCAATTTCTGTCCACAGATTCTACATATACCCATATTCGGCTCCTCCGGTGTCTTAGCAAAGAACTGCCACACCACCGAGTAGCTGATTTTACCGCCAACGTTCCACTCTGAGTGACTACTACCGCTGCTGCCTCGCTGAGCCCCTGTGCCGCTACTTTCTTGGACCTGCGAAGCGGTTTTTACCCCTTGGCCGTTGGGCTCCTGACATCACACTGCTGCTACCCTGCTGACTCACGGCCTCACAACCCACTTGCTGGCTGCGCCGCTAGCTGACTCGCAAACTGACGCCCTCTTCTCCTGACGATGATGAAGCCCTTGCTTCACCCGGATCCCAAGTGCGGTCGGCTACATCATCATCGATTTGTGTTTCATCGTCACTGCTGTCCTCATCACTGGTCTTGGTATGCAGAGGCTGACTCCTCACAACGTGACCTCCCATGCCACTCTCCACATCTATACTTTGCCGCCTACTGCAAGATGCAGGGGATATTAGCCCATTTCTTCGCTGCCAAGTAGCTGCGAAATGCCTCCTCAAATTGTTCACCCTCGCTATATAGTGGCGCTGAGCCCAGACCACATAGTAGCTCTTGGCTGAGGGAAACGGATGGGGCAGAGGCGGGTTGAGGACTGGTGAGGCCCGCTGACCCGCTCCCGGGCCATGCCAACTAAGGGTTGTTTCTGACGTTCCCACCGACTCGTGGCTGGGGTTGTCAGATGTCATCTGGGAGGAAGTGGATGACCTAGTCAACCAATCAAGAACCCTTGGGTTTTTGAACAACACAACACGGGCCCCCTAGTTGACACGGCAGTTGTGGCCTCACCCAGTGACCCTGCTGCGACGTCCCCTTGCTGTGCTGCGACCTGGGCCTGCTCCAGGAATGTTTGTGCCATGCCACTCGCAGGTTTAAGAGCCTGCCACCTCTCTGTCTGACATACTGTTTGTTCAAAATTTTACAGACTCTGTTTGATGAAGATAACTGTATATGATAAATACACAACCTGTATTTGACTCCAAAAAAAACCCACTAACAAGCTTGGGTAACCCTTGGATATAAATTGCGCTCCTGCAAATGGGCAGGAAAAATTTTGCTTGTATGTGCCGTTTAAAAACACTGTGTCTTTTACTGAATATAAAAGTACAAACAGGCTTAATTAACCTTTTGGATATGAATTATGCTACAGAATTTCTTCTTTGGCAGTGAAAAACGTTTTTTACTGAATACAACTGCAGAAAAATACTTAGTTAACCCTTGGATGTAAATTGCGCAAAAGAAATGTGCTGCCGACAAATACCAGCTTTGTAGTGTGTTAAAACGGTGTGTATTTTACGGAACACAAAAACAGAAAAACTTGTAATTAACCTTCGGATATGAATTATGTTACAGGCAAAATTTCTTCTTTGGCGGTGAAAAAGAACGTTTCTTTTCGTGACCACAACAGCAGAAGAACGCTTCATTAACCACTGGATCTAAATTGCGTAAAAGAAATTAGCAACCAAAAATTAAGTGGTATTTGGATTGTAAAAACGCTGTTTCTTTAACTGAATACAACAGCAACAGGCTTAGATACCCCTTGGATATTCAATGTGCTCAAGAACTGAGTAAATAGCATTAAAATGTATATGCAGCTGAATTGGACACACACTGGACTTCAGTTCCAATACCCCACAAAATCAGAATTAGAACGTAAGAGAAGTAGTCTCTGAGACAGCTGTGACACCCCCAAAAAGGGGCTGTATAAAAGTGAGTTCTTTAGTATGAGATATCTTTGAGCAGAAAGCAGCAGCACCTTCCCAAACACAGCACGCCGAGGCGGTGTGAGCTGCCAGTGTCGCGCCCGGATTATATAGTGCGGTGATGTCACAGAATCACGCCGGTCTCTGGCTTCATCTCTGCACATGTCATGTAGGCTACACCTTTCTTCCTCCCAGACTTCTTTTCCACATGTAACGCCATGTGCTGGCATCCATTTTATAAATCAACATCAATCTTCTTTCCGCGAATCACCTCAAACTTCGAGTTAGTTCATATTCGAAGTTTTCATGTAATTCTAAACGAATTCCACTTCGTTAGAATCAATTTGCCCATCTCTAATGATTGCGGATCCAATGTGTTCTTTTCAGCAGAATTTGCTTGCGAGCGCTTCATCACTGGATGAGGAGGAAGACGATGGGTTAGTGTCAGTACGGGTCCTGCCTCAAAAAGGGAGAGGGCGGTTGCACAAGTCCGCTGAGATTATCCCGCCAGCCACGATCAGCAGAAACACTGCTCCTCGCTTATCGCCGTCAAAATGGTCCAGGACCTCTCAAGCTTGGGCCTTTTTCGAGCAAGCCTCTGATTCACCAGTGATGTCATATGCCGCCTTGCAGAAAAACACATCAGTAGAGGGAAGAATCTTAGGTGTTTAACCACCACCAACATGTCTAGTCACATCTAGCGAATGCATGAGTTGAAATGGAGGGAACACTTGGCCAAAAAAGGCCACACCGATCCCGGGCTTCCAACCACTGTCATACCCTCTGTCTCCCCCTTTTCCTACCCCCCGCCACCAACCAAGCGTTCCTCAGCTCCCCATGTCTCTCAGAGTCATGATCAAGGATTCATCCTCCGCTTCAGCCTCCACCGTCACCCGAGTACCGCCAGCACCACCAGAGACCCATCCTACCCCTTCTCCTTCCACCAGTTTGACCTGCCCACTGTACAGCGGCCAGTCTATCAGCCAGCCTTCTGTCTACCAGGTTTGGGACCAAAAGAAACACTTTAACCCAAACCATCCCAAAGCCAAAAGCCTGAATGTCAGCATTACCAGGCTTTTGGCCTTCGAAATGTTGCCTTTCCGTCTGGTGGACACAGATGGGTTCCGCCACGTCATGTCCCTTGCCTGCCCCAATACCAGATGCCGAGCAGGCATTTCTTTTCCAGAAAAGCCATCCCTGCCCTGGCCAGCCCCCGTGTCATCTAAAATTTCAAGCGCGTTGTCTTATCTGTGTCCGGCAAAGTCCATTGACACCGATATATGGAAATTTGTAAGCACGGCCAAGGGCCCCTTATATCTCTGTGACAGCTCACTGGGGGAAGCTGGTGGATGTCTCTGTGTGGTAACGGTTTGGGTTTCAGGCTAGGCACATGCTCTTTCAAAAACCCCAGGGATGGTGCAGGGTTCTTTCCCCCAAGGTCCTCTGGTGGCATCACATGCCAAAAGAAACCAGGCCGTGTTGAAATTAATCTGTCTTGGAGACCGTCAAAACAACAGTCAGGAGCTGTGGACGGCTCTTCGCAACGAGCGCTGGCTGGGGTGACAAGAACCTTGTGCCAGGCAAGGTGGTGGGGACGATAACGGTCGAAATCTGCTGGCCGCCCTTAAGATTGGTAGGCTGGAGCACATCCCTTGCCTGGCACACGTCATGAACCTTGTCGTCCAGAAATTTCTAAAACGCTACCCGGGTCTGGACTGCCTGCTGAGGAAGGCTCGAGGTCTGAGCTCACACTTCCTCCATTCACACCCTACTTCGTCCCGCCTGGCTGCGTTGCAGCGTCAGCTCGGCCTCCCCATCAACCGTCTCATTGTTGACGTGGCAACACGCTGGAGTTCCACCCTCCACATGCTCCAGCGATAATGGCAGCAGCGCAATGCCATTACAAAGTACGAAGTGACACATGGCCTGACAAGCAGCAGTGCGGACCTCGGGGTGTTGAGCCACCGAGAGTGGAGGCAGGTGAAAGAGCTCTGCACCATCCTTGCCAGTTTTGAAGAAGCCACCAAAATGGTCAGTGCGGACAATGCCCTTGTCAGCATGAGCATTGTGGTGATCTTAGTTCTGAAATGATCGTTGGACACTCTGAAACATCAGGGCCCGCCAGCAACGGAGGAGGAGACAGATACAGATGCGGACATGGAGCCTCTGTCTCCGTCGAATCCAGGAGGCCCGACAGTTTTACAATTTTATCGGTCTTCATTAGGCAGTGGTTCGGGGTCCAGGGCTAGCACAAGGCGGCGCCTCAGCTCTCAGGGTACAGCATCTGAGGCAAGTCAGGGCTGTGTTGAAGCTGTGGCAGAGGAAATGGAGGAGGAGGAGGATGAGGTATTCCTGGACACTGACGTTACCGATGTCCCTGCCTTGGAAAGAGGTTGGCATGGATTTGAGGCGGAGGAGGAAGATGAGGAAGATCGGTTTGCTAGTGCCCCTCGACCCAGAGGCTTGGGAAGTCAAGGCTCCATCTCTCACATGAGTGCTTGGATGCTCCATTTCCTCCAACATGATCCTCGCATTAAGGCCATCAAAAAAGAACAACAGTTTTCTGGGTGGCCACCCTCCTTGATCCCCGGTACAAAGCAAAACTCAGCACTTTCCTTCCACCCACCCAGTAAAATGCAGAAATTGGAGACCGTGCTGATTGATCAACTGGAGACATCTGTTGCGTCTGCTTCACGTTCTTCAAATGTCACGGTGGAACAACGTCAGCAACGTGACAGCTGTAGAGTGCCAAGCAGCAGCAGCAGGCATTGTGGCAGAGGCCTAATGGGGGACCTCTGGCAATCCTTATTTACCACCTCACCAACGCATGTAATGCAGGGCACACATACAACACACAGAGACCAGCTTAAGATCATGGTGCACGACTATCTGCGTCTCAACACCAATGTTTTTGGACCCAATCGACTTCTGGGTACCCCCAATGGATGAAGGGCCCCAAAGTCGCTCGCCACCCCAATAGAGGTGTTGTATGCCCAGAACCCGGGCGTCATATTGAGAGGACCTTCGAAACCCGGAGGAATTTTCATTACAGACAATCGCACCCGGTTTTCCCACGATAATGTTGATCTTTTTGACTTTCATCAAGATAAATTCAGGCATGGATCTTGGGGACGTTTGGGGCCCCCAAAAATTGCCGAGGTCCCCGATTAGTTGGGGTTACTTCACTTTCCCTTTTCCCAAAACAGAAATGGCCCTTTAAAAAAGGTTTTTTAAAATGATCTTTTCTTACTGCATTTTTTATTCTATTTCCCCAAAAAAGGTTATTTTGGGGTTTTGCGATGAGGTTTCTAAAAAAGGGACCAAGGTTTAAAAAAAAAAACGTTTTCCCTTTTAAAATCACTTCCCCTTTCACTTTTTTTGGGAAATTTTCAAGGGTTTTTTGGGCCCATGGTGCTGTGAATACAGCTATAATAAAGGGTTTCCTTTGGAACGGGAAAAAATGGGGCCTTCTTTGGGACATTTTTTCCTCAAAATTTTTTAACAGTGGCTGAGAAGTCATTTTTAAAATTTTTTTTTTTGGGGCATGTTGCTGTAAATGTAGCTTTTAACGGGTTTGTTTTTTTAAAAAAATGGGTTTCTAACGAATTTGTTTTTTCCCACAATTGTCAACAGTGGCTCAAGGGTGATGTTTTGAAATTTAGGGGCTTTGGGGGCTGTAAAAACGGGAATAGGGGGGACACTGTTAATGGACAAATATTGAAAAAATGTCTTTTTTTTTTGCAAGATCTTTAAACATAGTAAAAAATCCCTGTAGTGAGAAAAAACCCTTTAAAATTTAAAATTTAAAAAAAAAAAGGGAAACAAAGACGTGGTGGGATTCCATCCTATTTTAAACAATTGGGGGTTTTCTAGAATTTAAACCCACGAAAAAAATTTTCTGTACAAAAAAAACTGGTACAAATATTCCTTTTTTTAATTGTAACAAGGGGGGGTACAGGGGGGGACTTGACCGTTTTTAGGTTATTCAGAGGACTTGGGGTATTTGGGGGCATGGACAGAGGGAAAAAGGAAAAAAAAGACCCAAATTTCCCCCCCCCCGTTGAGTTTTAAAACGAGAAAAAAAAATGCCCGAAAAAAGGCCCCAGGGGGGAAACGGGGGCATCAACCACCGCTTTTTCCCAAAAAGGGGGGCTCAAATTGGGGGGCACTATTTCAGAGTGGCAAAACGTACCCAGGTTTTTGCTGTGTATGAGGAAGGCTGGGAGTCTTCCCACACTTCCCCCTCTGCCCTTCCGCATTTACTGTTTTCTTTTTCCGCACCCTTAAGGGTTTTTAAAGTGTTAATTGATGGGCGGGACGCTAGCCCTGCCTTTTTAAACCCCACTCACTGAAACCCCCGGGGCCCCAGCAGGAAAACCTGGTTTTTTAATTTGATGACAAATTTTAGCCTGGGCTTCACCCCGCACCCCCTGTTAAGGGCTTTGGACCCTGGCTGGTTGAATGGGTTTTGGGGTTTTTTCCCGGGTGGCCTTTCGGGTAAGAAACAAATTTTTTAAAAAAAAACCATGCCTGTGGCCCTGGGTGAAGGGCCTTAGGAGGCCCGGATGTTTGGGGATCCCGGGAATGGGATCCAAAAAATTAAACTACAATTTGGGGGACTGGGTTTTTTTTTGTTTCTCCGGGGGCCAAATTGGGGGTTTTAAAAGGCTTTATGGGTTTTTAAAAAAGGGGTTCTTTTCCCGTTTAATCACAAATAAACTAGTTGGGGGTTTTGTATACAAAAGAACAAAATTTTTATCCCCAGTTTCCCCGGAAAAATTCTTCAGCCCCTCTCAAAACCCGATAAGAAATGGCTCTGCGCAAGCCCGGGAAGCTCTTGGTCAGGGGGCCCGGTTGGTTAAACAAAGCAAGGTTTTTAAGGGGGGAAATAAGGAGGGGAAAGCAAACCTTTGGGGAGGGGGGGCTTTTATGTGTTTTTTTTTTTTTTAAAATGGGGGGGTTAAAAAATTTTAAATCCCTTTTTTCGTGGCCAAAAAACCCCCTTTAAAAAGATGACTGGGGCTGAGGCACTTTGGTTCACCCGGGTTAAAGGGGCCCCCCCAATCCGGGGGGGGTTCAAATTTCTCCCAAAAAAATAAGATTTTGAAAAAAAGGGGATTTCTGTGAGGTTAAATTGTGTCAAAAAAAGTCCCGGGTGGACACAAATTGCACAAAATTTAGGCTTAACATTTTCTGGGGCTGGAAAAGTTTACTAAAAGGGGGGGGCGCTTTATTTGAAACGCCAGGGGGGTTGTCCCCAATCAATGAAGAAAAGGGTTTGGAGGGGAAAAAAAAAACCATTTAATTGATTGCCTGAATTTACTCTCGAAGCCCGGAGGGCAAATTTTCTTCTCAAAAATAAGAAGTGTTTTGGGATGATTAGGACATTTTTATTACTTTGGGGGTTGGTTTCGAAAGAATTAATTAAAACTTACCCTGTGTAAAAAATATATTTTAAACTGCAGGGAGGGGGGTAAAGTTGTATGGGGATCAACTTGAAAAAAAGGGAAAATGATAATAATGTAAAAATATAATAAAATTTTCCCCAAATAAATTCTGAAACAAGTGGGCAGATACCAAAAAAAATATACTAAATGACAGTCATCTTTAAAAAATAGCATAGTGCTACTTTGTATTGTGGGTCAAATGGTTTAGGGGTCATGCTGGCGTGTGGTACAGGACAGGTTATAGTCAGATGTCCAGTTCAACTAAAACTGGTGGTTGAAAGACCTCCTTTTTGTGGCACTTTTTAATTCTGGGGCGTCATCAGGTTTGGGGCTCGATTGCTGTGGCCCAGGACTAGTATATTCAATGTCTCATGTTAAACTAAAATGTTGTTTCAAAGACTCCTTTTTCCCGGCAATTTTAATTTTGTGGGTTAGACAGCGTTTAATGGTCATACTGGGTCCAGGAAGATATATTCAATGGTCCAGTTCAAATATAATGGTGATTCAAAGACTCCTTTTTCCGGACAACTTCTTTATCTGTGGGTTCAATGCAGGTTTGGGGTCTCATGCTGTGGCCCGGGACAGGAAATAGTCAATGTCCAGTTCTAAACTATAAAAATGGTGGTTCGAAAGACTCCTTTTTCCGTCACTTTTTATCGGTGGGTCAGACAGTCAGACTGAAGATTTAAGGGTATGCTGCGTTCCCAGGACAGGATAGTCCCCCCATATCCAGTTCAAGTAAAATGATGGTTAAATACTTCCTTATGGACTTTTTAATTTGTGGGTCATGAGGTTTAAGGATCATTGCTCTTTGGTTACAAGACCGGGATAGTGAATGGTCTTGTGACTTTTTTCTGTGACTTTTTAACCTAATTGTCTTGCCTAAAATGTAAGCAACGTAACCAGTTTACTGTTGTGGATGTTAATTCCAGCTCTCCTGCCCTGTTTGGGTGTAAAGATGAAGGTTGGTTTGTTCCTCTCCATAGGACTTTAATAGTCATCGGCGGATAAATCTGTTATCGACTATCGGAATATCGTCATGATAATGCCGATTCAATATCGAATCGATAAGATAGTTGACACAATCGCTCATCACTAGTAGACTCATGTACAAAGCTGTAGTGGTGGTGCGATATGGAGCCTTGAAAGTCTCACAAGTTCAAAACATTGTACCATTTTGCGTCAGTGTAAAATTCATTTATTGGGTATGACTTTAGAACACAAAAAAAATGTAATATGCAAAACACGCAGGAACATTTGTGAGACATGAGAATTTGTTTTGAGAAATAGTATCGCCTCAATCAGGGGTTCTGCCTAACATGACCTCACATCTGATCTCATTATTTCTAGGCTAGAGAACGGTCTCTCTACACTAACTTGGGTTGGGGGTAAAGCAGTGACCACAGGAGCAACATCTCTAACAATGTCAGGGTACAATGGATTGCATCAGCCACAGTCTTATTGTTGAATGGTTGAACTCTTATTACTACTTTGGAAAGCAGGTGAAAATTTGCTGAAATCTTCTTTGCCATGGGAGTGGAATTTTTTCCATGGGGCAGCGCTCTTTGCCTGCTCATGTCATTCAAGTACAATCCTCATGTGATAAGGCAGAAGGATATGGGAGCGTAGAGTTAGCATGGCCGGATAAATTCCTCTTGCTCTTTGCACTGCATCATACTAACCGGACCAACTTATTATTATTTTGGGGAGTCGGAGTCGATCCATTTTATGACAACTCCGACTCCTTCAAAATAGGCACCGACTCCACGACTCTGACTCCACAGCCCTGCTTTCATCAATCTCAACAGTATCACAATATTTCATTTCTGCAGAATTTAGGGATGTAAGCCATCTGGGTCCGTATCTTGTCTATTTTACTATTTTGAAGGTAACTCTGTGTTTCTTGCTATGCTAATGAGATCCGGGGTCACAGTGCAAAACATGTAACATGTAATTCTGTTGTTTTCTTATGTAGCATAGAAGTTTTTGGGAACCTTCAGCACCAGGACCTGGGTGTAACTTACTTCTGCACCCTTATAGCTATGCTCCTAGAGTAGGTGACATTTAATGGAGAATGTAATTAAAGCTAAAGAAAAAGATTGGCTCTTTCCTCATGCTCCGCCTCTATCGCTCCCACTATTTGTAAGACCAAGATATTGGGGAACGTGTATGAAAACCGTCCCAGACTTGACTGTTATCCTTCTCAGAAGTTTAGTGTAGCACTTGTCAGTATGTATGAAAGTGTTGCACTGCCGTTCATAAATGTGGCGCATCGTAAGTACCACAGTTGATAGGGGCCAGAAAACGATCTCGCAGGATTCCTGGGGGGGGGGGACAGACAGCAGGGGTCATAATAAACAAATCTTATTGCTTATAGGCAAAAAAATATATACTATTTCCCAACGAAATATCACAAAGGTGATGTATAAATAACCTTATATTTATTATACAACCATGTAAAATTAAATATGAAATTAATATGAAATTAAATAATATGAAACTAGAAAACCAATAGAGCACCTACGATGAATCCCATTCTCAATCAGGTGTTTATGACATTATTGTAGTATTATCTGTGAATAAAAACACATCACAGCAGGCTACAAATAAAATAAAAGCAGTAGAATAGCATGTCAGCGAATAGAAACTGTCGTAGTAATCTTGCTTGGCAAACCTCAGGTCCGAATGAGACCACAGGAGTCGGCTACTGCCATATCTAGAATATATAGACTGGGAGCAGGAAAATAAAATTTCAGCAGGGATTGATATCTGATTAATCCCTTCCCAACATTAGACGTACCCATATACCCTAGAAGGAAGTGCGTTCCTGCAAATGCTTTTATTATGTAAAAGCAGTACCACATAAAAATACAAATTGTGTATCACTGTAATTGTATCAACTTGCTGAGTAAAGCTAGCTCGTCATTTATACCACACGGTGACCGCTGTAAAAAATTAAAATAAATACTACCAGAATTGCTGTATTTTGATCAGAACTCACAAAAAACTTAATAAAAAGTGATCAAAGGTCATAAAAAACCCCAAAATTTGGTCCCAAAAAAAAATAAAATTTCACCCCACAAAAAAAACAAGCCCCTACACAGTCGCTATAGCAAAAAAAAAAAGTTATGGCTGTCAGGTAGAACAACATAAAATACAATTTTTATAGACATACTTCATTTTTTAAAAATAAAAAAAACATAAAAAAAACTATTTTAAAATGTATAATTGTAATTTATACCCCCATATAAAGTTACCCTGTATTTACACTGCATGGTGAACGCTTTTAAAATTTAAAAACCCAAAAAATGAAATACGAAACGCTTTTCTCCCCCCCCCCCCCCCCCCCATTTTCATACCCAACTAAAATAACTATGGAATACCTGTGCCCCCAAAATGACAATAAATCCCCCAGATGAGATCCTTTAGGGGGGGTTTTTTTCCAAATGGGGTGACTTTTGGGAAAGGGTTTCACCCTTTTTTGGGGCTTTTTGGGGGGTTTGCAAACGAAAGGCACCCACCAAAAATTTCATTCCAAAAGCCAAACGCGCTCCCCCCTTGTAGCCCGTCATGCGCCCAAACAGCAAATTACACCTACATGTAGGGTAT
This sequence comes from Phyllomedusa bahiana, assembly GCA_025379985.1. Taxonomy (NCBI): domain Eukaryota; kingdom Metazoa; phylum Chordata; class Amphibia; order Anura; family Hylidae; genus Phyllomedusa; species Phyllomedusa bahiana. The sequence continues at coordinate 16,485 of JAODAL010030974.1, read as the reverse complement.
TGCCGAACCTGGAAGAAATTTTGTAAAAAAATTTGTGTAATAAAATTTATTCCAGGATTCTTTGTAAAAATTCAACATTTTCAGCTAAAATTGCAGATTGTTGGAAAAAAAAGTCTTCATTTTTCAACCAACGTAAATATTTTGGAAAACCTGTGGATCGATATTCAAATTAACCCCGGGGGATTTCCTTTAAGGGTGTAGTTTCAATATGGGGGGCTTTTAAGGTTTTATTAGATTTTAGCACCTTAGGGTGTCCGCAAAAAAGGACCCCAGAGCCCCGTAGGTGCTCCTTCACGCTGAGGCTTGTGTTGACCCAAATGGGCCCCTTTAGGCCCACATATGGATATTTCTGAAAATGGCAAAATCTGGGGAATCAATATAATTTTTCTTTCCCTATCACATTACCGTGTTCTTGTAATAAGGGATAAAAATTAAAAAAGCGCAAAAAAAATTTAAAATTTTGAAATTTCACCTCCTTTTTGCTTTAAATTCCCTGGAAACACCTAATAGGTTAATAAACTTCCTAAATGCTGTTTTGAGTATTTTTAGGGATGTAGGTTCTTGATGAAGTCTTTTAAATGGGGTTATTAACTAAGGGCCAATCAATCCCGCAAGCTGGACTTGTCCTAAAAAAAATTTTTTTACATTTTCAACCAAGACTAAAGGCCTCTCGAAACGATCGGTGTGTCTGTCAGTACATGTGGGTTTTTTGAAATTTTAAAGGATCATCAATAAAGCTTTTTTTTTATATTTTTTCAAAATGAAGCTGATTTTCTAGTATAGTATATTTTAAATTTTTTTTGAAAATGTGAAAATGAACTCAATTTCTAACCCCCTAAAATCATAAAAAAGACATTTAAAAAAAATGCCAACCTCAGCAGAATAGGTAGAGCTTTATGAAATTTTTAAATGGGAATAAATATCGTCTTTCACGCAGAAAATTTTTTAAGTTTGAACAGGTAAATTTTTTAAATTTTTTTACAATAGTTTTAATTTTTTACAAATAAACAAGGACTTTTGGACCAAAATTTTTTTTACTTCTTAAAGCACAAAGGTACGAAAAAATTTTTGAAAAATGGCTAGGTTAAAATTCCCAAAAAATTTTTCTCGATAAAGTGACACATGCCAGATTTAAAAAAAAAAGGGCTCTATAAAAGAGGCCCAAAATGACTCTGGCGGTTTAAGGGGGTTTAAATTTGTTTTAAATTAATTAGTAAACTTTTTTTTAATAATCAGAGTATATCTATGACAACTTTGGGCTCAGCCATGACACTTTTTAAAACTGGCCTGGATTAGTCTGACACTTTTGTGCCACATTCTGTCGAGCCACATTAATAAATGAACCTAATCTTATGAATATAGTGCGACATGCTCCCTTAGACAATAGTGTCTAGGATGTCAGATCTGGGCTATTTTTTTGGTAGATGACATTCCATATGTCGGACAGGGGCTACAACAGTTTTTTTTGGTTGACATCACACTGAAAACTGGCACAGCTCTGTTTATACATGTTCCCCATTATGTTTTAAGTTTCCTATTATTCATGTAGTTGAAAAAGATTTTTGTTCTGTTTTGTAGCAGATAAAGTCTTATTTAACCACTCTGCTTTTCAAGAAAGAGAATATATGAACTGTGCAATCAAAACCATCCGGTTTATTTCACCCAGTACAGTACATGTATCAAAGCTATAGTACACAAACTGTTGAAATTTAATATAATAAGTTAATCAATTAATGTATTTTTTACAGGCATTGAACTGAATGTTGGATGCAAAGAAAACCTTTAATCACAAACTGAATCAACTAATATCTTCACATGTCCTTTTACCGAAATCTATAAAACTGATAATCTTATCTTAACTTTCCTTACTGTTCTACTCCTGAGATGATTACCAAATACATTTACAGCAAACTATTATACTGTGTGGCCTTTTTCTAAAATAACTAGAACAAATTTACAAAGGAACTATAGCTGGCCTGGATTTCGGACTTTAAAAATAACAAATGTGGACATCTGGATAGAATGATTAATCTAAGAAACAGTGATGTATGGTAGATTGCAATACAACTTTGAAATCTAAATTTTGATGTTTTACATAAAAAATTTGGGAATGGTCCTAGAAAATAAACTGTTTTAATAGCAAAAATTAGAGCTTCTTGCCCCAGCTTATGATTTTTTTTAAGTTAAAAAACATTCACCTATAAGTATTGTTAAATTAGTTTAAATTGATTACAATTCAATTCGCAAAATTGGAAAAATTCTTTCCCCGAACCCAAATTCCTAGTTTGTATATTAAAAAACATTTTTTCTGTAAGTCGGCAGTTTGGCTAGCTTTAACCCCAAAAAAGGGTTTTCCCCAAAGGGGGTTTCACATTTCCTCTGTCCCGAAACCCACTTAGGCCATTTTACATTAAAGAAAATCACAAAAACCGGGGTTACTGTAAATCTGTATTTCTAAAGGAGTTTGGGTTAGCGGCCCCATCCCTTAATACAAATAAATAAGAGAGGCGGCACTCGAGGTGGTATTAGTTTCTTGGGTGCTAGTCAATAAATCGAACGTTTAGAATTTGAAGACACCAATGGATGAACAAAATTATGTTTTTTTCAAAATACTCCAAACACGATATTACAGGCGTGTGACAAAATGGTTGACCCTTTTTTAAAAGAGTCACTGGAAAGGGAAATAACATACAGTAAATGAGGGGGAACAATTTAAAGACAAATGGAAAACAAAAAGATCTATACATGATACAAAATACACTATATAAAAGTTAAAGCATTTACTATATACACAATGAAAGATTTATAGAGGGATTACATAAAGCTTTTTGGGGCCAAAAATTAGGGGCAAAGTATCAGCAATATAACTTAAATATTAATAGGTGTACAGGCAGGTCAGAATACAAAAAGGGCCACAGAAATGGGAAAGACCCTTTAGGTCAAAAAAAGGGAGTTCCCATGACAGTTTTTATATATTATTTAATTAAAAAATTTAAAAATATTATATATAAAATATTTAGCATACATTAGGGGGTTTGACATTTTTTAGGCTATGCATTAATAAAACGGGGGACTATTATACCCCAGAAAAACCCTGAGGGAAAAAACGAATGCTTCCTGGAAAGATGTGGGTATAGGAAATTGGGCCGTAGCCCAGAGGAAGTGGACGTGGGATGACTGACAAAAGGTCCAAATGGGCGGCGGGCGCCGGGGAACGCGGCACCGGAAACCCAAAAGCGCAGAGGCTGAAGTGTGGCGGCGCGGCGAGAGAAAGAATCTTGATCGGAGAAAGGTCGGGCAAGTGCGCATGGAGATGTGACCCCCCCCCACCGCAGGAGAGAACTGAGTCGCGGGCCCTACAAGCAGCTAGAGAAGGCAATGTTATTGTAAAAAGGACAAACTGAAACTAGGGGAGTATTAAAGGGAGGAGAACAAAAGATGGTAAATAAAAGGGGGTAAAGAGTTTTATGGGGAGAAAAGGCAAAGGGGGGGGGTAGCAAAGTAATTGTAAAAAAAGAAATAAATGGAAACAGAATAAAAACAAAGGAATAAGGGAAATGAAAAAAAAAGCAATAAAAAAAAGAGAGAGAAGGGAAAAAAAAAAGAATAAAAGAGTTGGAAAAGAGGAAATGGAAAAGGAGAAAATTAATATGGGAGGTAGATAAATTAAAGGGGGATGAAGCTATCTTGAGGAAAATGAAAATTTGGGAACAGAAAACAAACAAAACCTTACGGGGAAGTAAAAGCTAAGTTTTGAAGGAGGGGGAGGAAAAAAAGGCGAAGAGGGAAGAAGAAAAAAGGCGGGGAAATATTATGTCTACCCGTATCATTCCCGTCTAGCGTTGCTGAAAATAAGGAAAAAAAAGAGAAAAAAGAGTTAGCATAAAATGGTTATCAAAAAAAAAAGAAAGTCACATTCCCTATTTAGCCCTTAGGAGTAGGTTCTAATTTTGTATCATTTTTTGTTCCTTCCCCTCGAATGGTTCCCCCCCTCTACGTGGTTTTTAAACCTTTTTCCAAAGATTTGGTTTTTAATTGAGCGATTTTTTGCCCTGCCTTTGGAAATGGAAAAGAAGGGGGACCCAGGTTTTGTTACAACGGAGGTAGATTTATGGCGGGCCACCGATTTTTCATACGTTGTGCTGTTTCTCCCACGTAATTAGGCCACATGGGCATTTTATTGATACAAAGAAGGGCTATCCAATGAATGGACCGCCAAGTTTAAACTTTTGTCCGTTGGGGGGGCTAATGGCGCTCCCTTATGACATTAGAACAGTGCAGCAAGAAGGGACGGGGAAAATGCCCCTTTTGGGAGAGGATAGAGTCCCCTGGTTGTTCCCCTTTTTATGGGCCCATTCGGCTTAACCAGGGTATCTTTGATATTTTGGGGGTCTTTTGGACAGTCATTAAGGGTTGCTGGAAAATTCTATAGGGGGATAGGGATCTTTTAGTATGTGCCCGTGTTTTCTTCAGAAATGGGGTGAACTTCTGTCAAACTGGGATGGTAGGTATTTAAAAAGGTAAACAGTGGAGGTGGACTCCCCCGGATTTAACATTTCCTAGGTCCCGGGGTTTTGGTAGGTCTGGGTATCCTCGGTTCCAAATTTATCCGGGATCTTTGCTGTCGGGATATCCTCAGATTTGAAATTGAGACAATCCCTTTTACTTCAAGTTTGAATTTTGGGAAGATTTCTTAAAATGTTTTAGGGGGAAGCTTTTTTTATGGGAGTAAATTGTTCCGGTCCGTGGGTTTAACAAAAAATCAGTGTAAAGTGTTATCCCATTTTTAATGACTAAAGTGTCAAAAAAACTGATTGATGGGAATCAAATTGCCAGTAAATTGTAATTTAGGGCCCAAATTGAAATTGAGCCAAGATTGAATTGTAGTAGTGTGGCTTGGTCCCCTTACCAAATGCAGAAAAACATCTCAATATATCTTTTCCAGAATTTTAAAACAAGCTGTCTAAATAGTTGTTTTGGGTAGATAAAAGTATCCTCTAAGTGTGACACTATGCATTAGCATATGGTGGGGCCATATTTGACCCATTGCAGTACTTTTATTTGAGCATAAAACGTAACACCAAACAGGAAATAGCTGTTTATTAAGGATTAACAGTCAGTAAATCAATACAAAAGAGCGATCATCATCAGTAAAATCAGCACATACAACAGAGCATCGTATAGCTTCAATCCCTTTGGAGTGTTCAATCGACGTGTACATAGATGCACATCGATGAATCCAAGAGCGAATTATCAGGGACTTTACCAATTGGTGTTTTATAATGTACCAAGAAATGACTGTATCTAGTAGGTAAGATGGAGAAGTACAGACTAGTGGGGTAAAGATGTTTTCCAGGTATTGTGCTCAATGGGAAAATATAGAGTCCGTCGACAGCTACAATTGTCCTACCACTCCCGGGGGTCTATCTTCTAACCCTTAATGTATTTACAGGTAGGATGTAGAACACCGGAGTGATGGGGTGGTTCATCTTAGCAGAAAGAATATTGGTTTAATCAATGAGCCTATGACAAGATATTGATCAAGTAAAGTTAGGACTGAGATTTGATTTTAAAGATAGCGATCACCGGTCAGTGGAGCATATGTATAGGTATCAGATCAATCTGGCCTCCGTAATTTCAGACATATAGTCCTGACAGTTTCATCACGACAAACTGCACCCCCCATTTCTGCAGGTTTAATGAAGATACTTAGTCATCCTTTAAATGACTTAAGTGCTCTAATTTCATCGGGGGTAAGGTTACTGTAGATTAGTAATAGCGGATTCGTAAGGAAATTATCTAACCTCTCTTCTGACTATCGAGATATATGTCTCGCGCGTGGGTATGTGTCCTCGGGGACAATAAGGACTGCTCTTACGTAGTCCTAACTGTCGAATTGACATACTATTTTTTCTCGGATTGTACAAGTCATAATAAGATCAGCAAATGGGATCTGAAGAGTCGTAAAATGACCTGAAGAAGTATGCAATTCCTGATGGTAATTGGAATGTATGGATGGGAGGGGGTATGCAGAAAGACAAACCTCTTTGTAAGCACCTTAAATACAGATGGGAAACAGGGACCCTGAAAAATGGTTGATTACAAGGTGTTTAGTTTTACAGTTGGTTTGCTCACCTGAAACCAGTTGTTCATTCCTATTGAATAGATTTACCGGGTACCTCCTCCCCCTCCCGGCCTAGTGAAGGTCGTCGACCTCTGTAACTATTTTGGGTTTGACTAAAAAAGGAGCTCTGCCCCCTCTCACTCTCAGAACCGGAACTGGAGTATTACCGGTTAATACAAATAAAGACCTGGTTGTACATCAATCCATGGTTTCCACAGCTAGTCAATAAAAAGTGAAAAAATTGAGAACTACTATTATTCTCCATAGGAGTGGGTCTTGTGAGATTATTTTAAGAGAAATACACTCGTAAAAGAGGTCAGAAAGAACCAAAAAGTTCCAAAAGGTACCATAAAAGAGCTAAAGAAGACTGTACAAAGTAGAAAAAACCTCTGTGTTCACTGTAGAAAAATACCAAAGAAAGAATTCTGTTCATGGAAGGACACACAACAAGGAAGACACCTGTTTCCTAAAAAACTGTTTGCTACCCATTCCATATTTGCCTGAACAACTTTTGCAATGTTCAAATGCTCTTGGGAACATGTTCTTAGGACATATGATTCAAACATAGAACTTTTATGGCACAAATCACAATGTTTATTGGAAGAAATAGAACACCAACCACACTAACACCGACAACCCCATAGCTTACAAAGCTTGGGAAAGGGGTATTATGACTTGGGAACCCCCTTTTGAAATTATTTGCAGCCTCATGGCTAACACCTTGATCATTAGAGGAGACAATGAATAAACATTTAACAGGAGAATGTAAAGACAGAGTCCCTGACCTTCAAAGCTGAAGAGACAAAGGTGATGCAACAATACAAAGACCCAAAGTAAACTAACATAAAAGTATGGAAAATTAAGAAAGATTAGAAGAAAAATTCTGCTTACCCCATAACAGAAAAGTTTGTTCTGTAGTTTTGTGTTCTGACACAATATTTCACAAATAACACTTAAAGCCATTTCCGTTGTTCTAGATTTTCTGAGGAATCGGACTAGTAAGAAAGTATTAAATATACACAACATGGAGCCCTTATTCCAGTTTACTTGTTTCCCATCCTTGTATTTCTTTTGGTTGATACTAACCACTGCATACTGGCAACACCTAACAAGACTTGTCACTTTGGATATGTTCTGACCCAATAGTTTAGCTATCACAATTTGGCACTTAATAAAAACACAGAAATAATATAGCAGCACTCTGCATATGCATGTGAACATAGACTATATGAATAATTTCCAAATGCATTACTGCTTTTGCGCACATTTTGATTAAACTGCATGGGTCTATACAGTGTCGGACTGGGGGTTCTGGGGCCCACAGGGGAGTTGATCTTGGGGGGCCCACCATACTGTACATGAAAATATTACCGGGCCCCTCGACATAAACGCCCCATTTTACCACTAATACAGTGTGCAAAACAGAACTTTTATTGTGTAGTACAATGTAGTCACACATTTTCAGTCTAAACATATCATAGACACAGGGCTAAGTAGCTCCATCCATATCCCCCTCCACCCACATACAATATACCCCCTCCACCCACATACAAAATCCCCCACCACCCACATACAATAACCCCTCCACGTTTCCCTTGGTCACCACCTCCCCACCCCCTAAAATAAACCCCAGCAAAAAAAGAAAAGTCAAACTCCTATCACAGGGTCAATCGGACACATTAGTTTAAATTTAATATTTGGACCCCCGATATAACCTACAACACCGCCATATAAAAGGCCCCAACACCAGCTCGGGGTATAACCTACAACACTCCCCAAAAGAGACCACATAGAGGTCAGAAAACCACCGGGTCGCATCACATTACAGTGAATACAGCACTGATCCAATAAAAGTAACTTTAACCCCCTTTAAATCGGGTACCACCCAGACGCCCCAAAACTGAGGAGTCGTTCTCTTCTTTCATGATCGTTCTTATTCCCTTTTTCCTTTTGCACCGTTCCACACCGCCATAAATGACTTTCCCCGGCCCAAAAACTCATCCCTGCAAAAAATTACACACAAATATCTTAAAATTTCCTCAATTTTCCAGAAACTCTACTTTTCCCCCACCTCTGTACAAATTTCCCCACGGGGGGGAAGCGGGTACAACCCCAATAACTTAGGGGCCTATTATCCTAAAGGGTTGAAGGGGGGGGAAAGAACAAAACCCCCGGAGATAAGGGCTACAACTATGGGCCTGCCCCCCAAAAATTATTTTCCCAAAGGTGGGTAGACAAAAACCCTAGGTAGGTGGGCAAATGGGCCCAAGGCCCAGTCTGAAAGGGGGTGGTTTCTCCCATTTTAGGTAAGCTGTGGGTTTGGTTGGGGGCCCCTTTTATAAAGGCTGCAAGGTATAAAACAGGCATTAGGGCTTCCCATAAAGTAGTATACGGGCCCATTTAAAGGGCCCTTCCTTTAGGAAGTTTCCCGGTAATTAGGGGTCCCCTTTGGGGGTTAGTTTTTGCAGGATAAATCCCCCCCCCCTTACTACGTGAAAGGTAGCAGGGCCCCTTTTTAGTTTTTTAGGTACCCAAAGGGCCCCCCCCTTTTTTAGTCGGGGGCCCCCCTGTGGTAGTCAAGGCATCCCTTTAAGTAGTCGGGGCCCCCCTTTTAAGCCCAGGCCCCCCCTGTAGGAATTAAAGTCCCCCCTTTGGGTACCAGGGCCCCCTTTGGGTAGTCGGGGGCCCCCTTTGGGGTAGCCGGGGCCCCCCCTTTTGGTAGCCCAAAGGGGCCCCCCCTTTTGTAGTCAGGGCCCCCCCTTTTTTTAGTACCAAGGCCCCCCTTTGTAGCCGGGCCCCCCTTTTGGGAAGGGTCAGGGCCCCCCTTGTACCCCAGGGCCCTCTTTGTAGCCGGGGCCCCCCCCTTGAACCAGGGACCCCCCTTAGGTAGCCGGGGCCCCCCTTTAAAGGGAAGTCAGGGGCCCCCTGTAGGTAGCCGGGGCCCCTTTTGTAACCCCCGGTCCGGCCCCTTTTATTAGGGTTGGGGCCGGGGGCCCCCCGAATTTAAAAAGGGGGTTTACTCCCCAGGGCCCCCCTTTGTACCGGGGCCCCCCCCCTTAAGGGGGTTGGGGCCAGGCCCCCCTTTGGTAGCCAGGCCCCCTTTGTAGCCAGGGCCCCCCCTTTTGTACCGGGGCCCCCCTTTGAAGCCGGGGCCCCCCCCAAAAAAAAGGTAGCCAATTGGAAAACCCCTTTTATTTTGGGCCCAGGGCCCCCCTTAAAAAAAGGTTTTTTTTTTTTTTTATTTTTTTCAAAAGGGCCTTTTTTTCCCTTAAAAAAATTTTTTTCCAAAAAGGGCCCCATTTTTTTAATTTCAAGGGCCCTTTTTTTCTTAAAAAAAAAAAAGCCCAAGGGCCCCCCAAAAAATTTAGGAAAAAAAAAAAAAGCCAAAAAAAAAAAGGGCACCCAAAAAATTTTAGGAAAAACCCCCAAAAAAAAAAAGGTCCCCCTTTTAGGAAAAAAAAAAGGGAAAAACCCAAAAAATTGGTCCGGGGCCCCCGGGGGCCCCCCCTTTTGCACCGGGCCAGAAGGCCCCCCCTTTTGGGTTAGCCAGGGCCCCCCTTTGTACCAGGGACCCCCCTTTTTTAGCCAGGCCCCCCATTGTAGCCAGGGCCCCCCTTTGGTAGCCAGGGACCCCCCGTAGCCCAAGCCCCCCCCTTGAAGCCAGGACCCCCTGTATCCGGGGTCCCCCTTAGCCAGGGCCCCCTGAAACCAGAGCCCCCCCTTGTACCCAGGGACCCCTTTTTAGCCAGGGACCCCCTGTACCCGGGGGACCCCCTTGTACCAGGGCCCCCCCTTAGTCAGAGCCCCCCTTGTAGCCGGGGCCCCCCCCTTGTAGCCAGGGACCCCCCTTTAGTCAGACCCCCCCCTTGTGCCAGGGCCCCCTTTGGGTACCGGGGCCCCCTTTTTTACCAGGGCCCCCCATGTAGTCGGGGCCCCCCTTGTAGTCGGGGCCCCCCTTTTTAGCCAGGGACCCCCTGAACATCCCCCCCCCCCTTTGGGGCCCCGGGACCCCCGGGTACCCAACCCCCCCCTTGTACCGGGCCCCCTTTGGGCCGGGGCCCCCCTTGTGGGCCGGGGACCCCCCGGGAGCCGGGGACCCCCTTTGTAGCCAGGGACCCCCCGTACCCAAGCCCCCCCTTGTAGCCAGGGGCCCCCTGAAAAGGTCGGGCCCCCCCCTTTTTGTAGCCAGGGCCCCTTTTGTACCGGGGACCCCCGGTTTTCAGACCCCCCCCTTGTACCCCCAGGGGTCCCTTGTAGCCGGGGCCCCCCCCCTTTTACCGGGGACCCCCTGTAGTAAAAAGGCCCCCCCTTGAGCCAGGCCCTCCTGTACCCCCAAGGCCCCCCCCCTTTTTACCCAAAGGCCCCCCCTTTGAAAGTCAGACCCCCCCCTTGTAGCCAAGGACCCCCGAAATCGGGGCCCCACCTTGTACCCCAAGGGACCCTGTAGTCGGGGACCCCCTTGTACCAGGGCCCCCCCCCTGTAGTCAAAGCCCCCCATTGTAGCCAGGGACCCCCTTTAAAGTCAACCCCCCCTTTTGTAGTAACCCCCCCCCTTTTGTCAACCCCCCCCCCTTGACCCGGGGCCCCCCCCTGTTTAAAAAAAAAAAAAAAAACAAAAAACACCCCCTTACCGGTTTGGGGCCCTTTGGCTCCGGCCGCCCCGGGGCCCGGGCGGGCCCCGAACTGGCCCCTGCATGGGGGCGCAGGGGAAGTGACGTCACCCGCGCCGCCTAGGGTCAGCAAAAGGGCCCCCCGGCCCCCGGGGGCGGGTTTAAGGGCCCTAGCTTCTTCACCCCTGCCAGGAGATCCAGCGGAGCCGCAGGGGGGGCGCAGCGCAAGGGGGCCGCGGGTTGCTCCCTGACCCCCCGGCGAAACCCCCGGAGTCGGGACATTAGTCCCCCTTTCCCGGGCCGTCTCGGGGCGCTCGGGGAACCCCTTTCCCAGGCCTCAGGGACCGGTTTGCCGGGACGGGCCCCGGGAGCGATGGAAACTCCCCTCCGGGCCCCCCAGGTTGGGGGGGCCCACCGGGGTTTTTCCCCGGGGGCCCCAGTCCGACCCTTTGGGTTTCTATACCCCAAATTTGCAAGGGGGTTTAAATTTTAAACCTGCTCCAAAAGATTTCGCCTTTTTTGGGTTTCCTTTGGCCCCACCAAACTTTTTGGGGCGGGTTTGGGTTTTCCAGCAATAGGAAAAGAGGTCTTTTCCCAAAAATTTCTTTTTTGGGTTAATTTTTGTGAAATTAAATTTCGGAGTTTTCCCCTTTCCTATTACTCGTTTTGGGGCTTTTTCCTCTTTTTTTCCCTAATAAAATGAAAAAACCCTGAATTTGTCACTGGGGTTTCCCCATTGGGGCTTTTTTGCACATCTGACTTTTTCCCAAATCAGTGCTGTGAGGGGAAACCCCCCTTTTGAAAACGGGAATGGAATCCCCAGCTGACACTTTCATGATAACACCCCCGGGCCATTTTTATTAGGTCACCTGTCCAACGCTCGTTAAAACACTTAATTTCTAATCACCAATCACATGGCGGCAACTCATGCATTTAGGCATGTAGAACAGGGTCAAAAGGACAATCCCCTTTCAGTTCAAACCACATCATTATGGGAAAAAAGGTAAAATTTGAGTCCCTTGAACGGGGCAGGGTTTTTGGGGTCCCCAAAAAGGGGGGCGGGCCCTTAATTTAATTTCAGAAACCGGGAACCCCCCGGGGTTTTTCACGCAAAACCCATCTCTGGGGTTTACAGAGAAGGGCCCCGAAAAAAAAAAAAAACCCTCCAGTGAGCGGCAGCCCCCTTTGGGGGAAATCCCCTTTTTAAATGCCAGAGGTAAAAAGGAGAAGGGGCAATGGTTCGAGTTTGAAAAAAAAGGCAACAGTGACTAAAAAAAGCCCCCCTTTTAAAACCCAAAGGGTAGGCAAAGAGCACCCTCTAAAACCCACAGTACGGCAAACCCTTTTGAGGCAGATGGTTTACAGCACAGAAGACCACCCCGGGGTTTTGGCCCACTCCTTTCGCTAAAAAACCCAGGAAACTGAGGCCCCAATTTGCCCAACCCAAATAAAAATTTTGGACGAAAGAAAGGTTTTGGGAAAAAAAAAACTTTGCCGGGCCCCTAAATGATCCCGTTTTCTCCCTGCACTTCATGAAAGGGTCAGAATTTGGCGTCAAAACAGAAAGCCATGATCCATCCTCCCTTTGTATAAACTTTCAGGCGGTGGTGGGGGTGCCCATGGTGTGGGGAATTTTTCTTGGCCCCTTTTTTGGGGCCCCTTTGGGACCAATAAGCATGGGGTTGCAACACCTTGGGGAAAACTGGGGTCACGAAAATTGGGGGCAGTTCTGAAGGCAAAAGGGGGCCCAAAACCCTTTACAAGCTTTGGGGGTAAAAAATTTAAAGGGCCGGAATTTTTTTTCTTAAAGGGAAATTTGTTTTTTCAAAATTCACACAAGGATTTACTAAAATAGACAACCAATGCCCAAAAAGAGCCTCTTTAATGATAAATTCAACTGTGGGCAAAGGGGTTTAAATTGAAAAGGGGGAAAGGACCACTATGGGCGATCTTTTTTTCAACAGTACCTTTCTTGCGAGAATTCAGCAGAGGGGCTCCCCAGAGGGAAGGGGTTCACTGAATTTAAAAGTGCCACAGGGGGTCAAAACAGGTTGCCCCAGAAATACAAAACTGTAAGAGTCACAGGAGGCAAAAAATTTTGGACCCTTTCTAAAACACACACGATAACTCCCTTCTTTGAAAACCCAAATGACCCAGAACCGGGAAAATTTTTTGGGGGAGTGGGGGGAAAACCCAAGTGCCCAGGGTAGACCTTTCCCCGCCCCCATTAAAAAACACAGGGTCTGGGTGCTAACAACGGGCGGGGTTTACCTTACTGTTCTGACCGGGCCTGATTTCTGCACCCCCCATCCTTGACATCCCAAAAAATCATTGGCACGATAAATTTCTGCTAAAGATTTAAAACAATTTTTCATCACTCAACGGGCCTGGGGACCATTTGTCCATGGTCCGGGTAGCTCCCGGGCCCCAAAGCAAGCCCAAATGTCCCCTTTTCCTGGCCCTTTGGGGGGTCTTTGTCATCCAGCACACGGGGCCATGCGGATGTAAAAGGAAAAAAATGGCCCAAAAGTGACACTTGGTTGCCTCTCATCTCCCTTTAAAAATGTGCTTGAAGTTGGGGGCATTCATCCCCCGGGTTCCGCAGGGCATTGTTTACAATGGAGTGTCATAAAGGTGTGATGGAGCCAAAGCACATCCACTTCTTGACTTTTTTTGGGGACTCCCCCAGTCTCTCTGTTCTCTGTTGCAACCTGCTGAGGGCACTCTTGGGGATACCCTTTTGCCCTACTTGCCAACTTTTGAAAAATGGGCCCACAATTTTAATTTGCAGCTTTCTGCCTTGATGATTTTTAGGGGCCACCCCCCCCCTTTTTTTTACAAAGACACAAACCCCTAAATTTCCAAAGCCAAAACCCCCTTTTTTAAAATCTTTTAAAACCGCTTTTGGGGGAAAGCGTAAGGGGTGTGGGAAATTTTTCAGCATTACTGGACGTTGGATCCCCCAACCAGCATCCAAGGGGGGTAACAAACCCCAAAACCAAATCGGCCCTTTTTTCCCATAAACTCTGCACTAGTGTAAAAGGTGCACCGCGGGGTTTTTGGGGGCGTTTTCACCCCCGAGTTTTTATTGCCCCTTGGGTATTAATTTGTATGGGGAAACCCCATCCAAAACCCCATCAAAAAACCCTAAAGAAGCATGTTTCCGGCGAGGTTTGATGTTTTTTTTGGTTGCTGAAAAATCAGCGCCCAAAACCGTGTCCAAAAAAACCATGAAAACATTCCTAAAGGCATACCCAACAGTTTATTAAAAATTACCATACTTGCCAGGGCCCGGGACACAAAAAATCTTGGCACTGGCCCCTGCAAAAAAACAAAATACACAAAACATAACAGCAGCACACAAAAAAGAATACTTTGAAAAAAACCTTTCTCTAAAAAAAACACAAAAGTTTATGAGGTTTTTAGTTCAAAATTTTTGCTCAAAATTGCTTAAGCCCCCTTCGACTTCAACGAACCTAAAATGCAGGGGCCCCTACCTACTTGCACTAACGCAAATTTTTTTTCCTGGGGCCCATCCAACCTACCTTTTAAATGTGAAGCACCAGTCTAAATACCGCACTGATTAAAAAGTCTTTTAAGGGGTGATTCAAAAAACCAAGAGGGGGCAGCCCTCCCCCCTATAAAAAACCCAAAAAAAATTTTTTGGTTTGCACCCCAAAAAACTTTAAATGGGGGTGCCCCGCTGTGATGCTGTAACTAAATAAAATAACAAAAACAGCAGCACAAAAAAAAATAGAATACTTAAAAAAAACTTTCTGCTAAAAAAAACACAAATTTTATGAGTTTCTTAGTTCACACTTTTGCTAAAATTGCTTAAGCCCCCCTTTCGACTTAAAACGAACCTAAAAGGGAGGGGCCCACAAAAAACTTGCACAAGCTATATTTTTTCTGTGTCCATCCGACCTCCCCTTTTAGAATGAAGGGCACCGCTACTAAATACACTGCACGGATTAAAAACTGGTAAGGGGGGAGTGCAAAAAACCCAAAGATGGAGGCACCCTCCCCCCAAATACAATCCAAAAACAATATTTGGTTCACACCCCCAAAAAAACTTTAAATTGGGCACCTGTGAGGCTTAATCTAAATACACATAACAATAACAGCAGCACACAAAAATAAATACTTGAAAAAAACTTTCTGCTTAAAAAAACACAAATTTTTTTATGGGGTTCTAGTTCACCTTTGCTCAAAATTGCTTAACCCCCTTCGACTTTAAAACGAACCTCAAAGCGGGTGGGCCTACACTAACTGCACTAACGCTAATTTTTCTGGGGGCCACCCCCAGACTTTTTAGAATGTGAAGCACCACACTAAATACACTCACTGTTTAAAAAATCTGTGTAATGGGTAGGCAAAAACCAAAGGGGGAACAGCCCGTCCCCCCTAATACAATCCAAAAAAAAATATTTGGGTTCAGCACCTCCAAAAAACTTTAAAAAGGGTGCACGCTGTATGGCTGTAATCTAAATACACATAACAATAACAGCACACACAAAAATAGAAAACGCGAAAAAAATTTTCTGTTTAAAAAAACACAAATTTTTTAAGGTTTTTGTTCACACTTTGCTCAAAATTGCTTAAGCCCCCCTTTCACTTCAAATTTCGTTTTTTTTAACAGAAATTTTTTCAACGTATTCTATTTTTTGTGCTGCTGTTATTTTTATGTGTTTTTAGTTTAAACAGCCTCACAGCGTGCCCCCACTTAAATTTTTTGGGGTGCTGAACAAATATTGTTTTTGGATTGTATATGGGGACGGGCTGCCTCCATCGGGTTTTTAGCACCCCACCCTCTACACAGACTTTAATCATGGTTATTTAGTAGCTTCCCTTACATCAAAAGGGGAGGTCGGAGGGACCCAGAAAAAAATAGCAGGCCGTAGGGGTAGACCCACCTCATTTGAGTCTCTTTTGAATCGAAGTGGGGCTTAAGAAATTTGACAAAAGTTGAACAAGAACCTCTAAAACTTTCGGTTTTTTTAAGCAAAATTTTTTTCAACGATTTATTTTTGTGTGTTTTTTCGGGATTTTATGTGTATTAATTACAGCCACACAGCGTCCCCCCACATTTAAAGTTTTTTTGGGGGTCGAACCAAATATTTTTTTTGGGATTTATATAGGGGGACGGTGCCCCACGGGTTTTTAGCACCCCCCATCACACAATTTTTTTAATCAGTGCAGGTATTTAGTAGCTGGGCCTTCACATCAAAAAAGGTAGGCTGGAGGGGACCACAAAAAATAAGCGTTAGTGCAACGTATTGGGACCCACCTGCATTTGAGGTCCTTTTAAGTCGAAGGGGGGCTAAGAAATTTTTTGAGCAAATGTGAACAAGAACCTCATAAAATTTTCGTGTTTTTTTAAGCAGAAATTTTTTTTTAACGTATCTATTTTTGTGTGCTGCGTTTTTGTTATGTGTTTTAGATTACGCCATCACAGCGTGCACCCACATTTAATTTTTTTGGGGAGGGCGAACCAAATATTTTTTTTTGGCAGAAAACTGTCCCTTTGCCCCAGGGGTTTACCAATTGGGGGGAAAACAATAACGGGAGTTTTTAACAACCCTCGGTAGGTCGGGAGTCTCTCTGATGACAGGGATTTGGAAGTTGCTCTAACTAAAGTAGCCACTCCTCTGAAGCATCCTGTTTTAAGCCTGGCAAGGGCGGGGTACTTGATCAATTGAAGTTTTGTTTTGGGTCTCAATGTCAAAATTAACACATGATAGTCTGTTTAAA
>JAODAL010030973.1:0-49144 GCA_025379985.1 Phyllomedusa bahiana | reverse complement strand
CCTATCACGTGGACAGGAGCTTCATGGACTTTATACACAAGAGACCAGAAAATGGGGCTCTCACCAAGATGTTGGTATGAGAAGATGGCACAGCAATAACTTAGGTGGACACAGTCTTTACGGATGAAAACTAACAGATTATTACTTCATAGAGGCACTGAAGCTTGACAGTTACAATGACATATACAGCTCTGGAAAAAATTAAGAGACCACTGCACAGTTTTCTAAAAATCAGAATCTCTACCTGTCTGATGGCCGTTTCATTCCATTGCCAGTTGAATTCCAACCAAAGTCCACCTCATTCTACTTAAAGGGCTTCTGATGAGGTGATCACCTGCACCAAATCTTATTTAACTTTAGACGTCGGCTGGTGCAGGTCGTTCGTCTGCAACGACGTCTTTAGACGTCGCTGCAAACATCGGGGTTTGCGGCGCGCGGCGCCGCAATTGCGCTGGGATCGGGGCTGTACTACACAGCCCCGATCCCAGAGCATCTCCTGCAGGCATCGGGGAGCGGAGGAAACCTCCGCAACCCGATGCTTTAACTCTTTGATTGCGGCTGTGCGTTACCGCTGCGCAATCAAAGGGTTTCCCCTGCTCTGTCGGGTGATCGGACACCCGCTCACCCGACAGAGCCCAGGGAACGGCTGCACAGTCAGCTCTGGGGACCTAGCGTGGCCCCAGAGCTGTCTGTGTACTGCCAGTGACTAGGACGCACTTTGTGCTGTCCTAATCACTGCCTGTGTCAGACTGACACAGATTAGAATGTATTAGCATATATGAATATGCTAATACATTACTAAGTGTAAAAAAAAAAAAAAATGTTAAACAGTTCTCCCTTCATGGGAGTAAAAAAAAAAAACTATAAAAAAGTATAAAAAAAAAGAATAAAAAAATTAATAATAAAATAAAAATAAATATTTAATAAAAAATAATTGTGCATAAATTACACGCACGAAAAAACCTACACATATTTGGTATCCACACGACCGTAATAACCTGTAGAATTAATCTAACAAGTCAATAAGTGTGAAATGTGAATGGTGTAAAAAAAACAAAAAAAAACTATTTTTTTTTTTTTAAATTAAAAAAATACTGCAATTATTTATAAGTGAACTTAAACTATTCTCCCATAAAGTACAACTTGTCGCGAAAAAAACCAGTCCTCATACAACTGCGTCAATGAAAAAATAAAAACAGTTACAACTGTTGAAACGCAAGGAGGCAAAAACTAAAAAAATGGTCTGGTCATTAACTACTTTTCAGGCGTTCGGCTTAAGGGGTTAATGAAGGAAAGTATAAAAAACTCTGCTGTGGTCTTCACAATCCTCTTGCAATAGGACAAGCTGGATGGCAAAACCAGGGCTAGGAATAGGCCAAAAGGAATTTGAAAGAAAAAATCATGGTTATTCCACCAAATCTTGATTTCTGATCTCTTCCTGACTTAAAACAGTAGTTTTATTGTTTCTAAATAAATATGCACTTGTTTTCTTTGCATTATTTAAGGTCTGACAGCTCTGCTGCTGCTGCTTTTTTTTTTTATTTTGAAGATTTCTCATTTACTGCAAATAAATTTTTTTGCTTTGAATTTCAGAGACATGTTGTCAGTAGTTTATGTAATAAAACTACTTCTCCAAAATTTACCATTGAAGAGAAAAATCAGAAAAACTGAAAATTTTGCAGTGGTCTCTTAATTTTTTCCAGAGCTGTATATGTGCACAATCTTGACAGTTTTTAATGAGTGAACAGGCAGTTCTAATGCAGCAACACTAAGGGCCACATATATGAAAAGGTTTTGGTCTAAAACTAATTTTTTTCCCCATAGAGACCTATGGGGGAAAAAAGTGAGTTTTAGACCAAAACCGTTTCATACATGTGGCCCTTAAAGGGCTGGTCTAGGTTAAAATGTTACTTTATATTGGTGGTGCTGCTTCTGATAGAATATCAATAAGTGACCCCTACCTCCACACTTACCTGCATTCCAGCTCTGCCTCTCCTGCTGCTCTTGCCGGGTTTTCTGCTTTCTTCCTGGTCGCCAGGCCCGGACTGCCCATAGGGCAAACCGGGCATTTGCCCGGCGGGCCGCTGGTGTTCGGGCCGCAGCGCCGGCTTGGATCGCCCGCCAAGGGGGCTGGTGTTTCCCCCCGGCGGGCCCCGAGTGCCGGCGCAGCTACAGGGGCCGCAATGGTCGCATCTGCGACCGGACCCCTGTGGCAGGGGGCCGACAGGCCCCTCTCGCCAGACGGCTGCACAGCCGGGTCACCGACCCAGCCATGCAGCCATCATGGCCGCCGCCTGCACAGCGCGGTGCAAGCAGCAGCCGAGGCTGAACAGCTGGGATCTATTGATTCCGTCTGTTCAGCTCCCAGGAGGCCGCAGGGCAGGCGCGCGATGTGATGACGTCATCGCGCGCCTGCTCCACGGCCCGCACTCGGGTGAGAGCGGCCGCTCCGGAGCAGGTGAAAAGGAAGCAGAGACTTCAGGTAAGTAAGATTTTTTTTTTAGACTACTTACTAGCCCTGCCATCCTGCCTATATGTGGCCTTGCCAGCCTGCCTATATGTGGCCCTGCCTATAAGTGGCCCTGCCAAACTGCCTATATGTGGCCCTGCCTATAAGTGGCCCTGCCAGCCTGCCTATATGTGGCCCTGCCTATAAGTGGCCCTGCCAGCCTGCCTATAAGTGGCCCTGCCTATAAGTGGCCCTGCCAGCCTGCCTATATGTGGCCCTGCCTATAAGTGGCCCTGCCAGCCTGCCTATATGTGGCCCTGCCTATAAGTAGCCCTGCCAGCCGGCCTATATGTGGCCCTGCCTATAAGTGGCCCTGCCAGCTTGCTTATAAGTGGTCCTGCCAGCCTGCCTATATGTGGCCCTGCCTATAAGTGGCCCTGCCAGCCTGCCTATATGTGGCCCTGCCTATAAGTGGCCCTGCCAGCCTGCCTTTATGTGGCCCTGCCTATATGGCCCTTCCAGCCTGCCTTTATGTGGCCCTGCCTATATGTGGCCCTGCCTATAGGTGGCCCTGCCAGCCTGCCTTTATGTGGCCCTGCCTATAAGGGCCATGCCTGCCTGCCTATAAGTGTCCCTGCCTTCCTGCCTATATACTAGCCCTGCCTGCCAATATACTAGTCCTGCCTGCCAATATACTGGTCCTGCCTGCCAATATACTGGTCCTGCCTGCCTATATACTGGCCCTGCCTGCCTACAGACTGGCCCTGCCTGCCTACATACTGGACCTGCCTGGCTACATTCTGGCCCTACCTGACTAATTACTGGGGACAGCCCCAGTAGGGTTTTAATGGGGGTGTCCTATTACCGGGCTAATACAGGGGTGGCTCTGCCATTCCCAAAATTTAATGGGGGAAAAGCCCTGTTTACCTGCCTAAGGGGGTCTACCTATTTACATGCCACTTATTGACTTTTTTTAATTTCTAATCTTTAGGGTCTAACATATGCTGTTTGGGGTACAATTACTAACTTTTTACTGTGTGGGGCACTATTACTATTTGGGGTCTTGGGATGGGGATTTTGTACAGTTTTGGGAATTGTAGGAAAGTGCGGGAAAAGAGGGATTTAAAGATTTTTTTGTGGTAAATTTTACGGGGTGAGTAAATTTTGACGGGGAAAGAAGAATTTGCATTTTGCTTACGGACGGGGGAGAAAGAAAGGGGAAGGGAACGACTCATCAGGGAAGACATCTGGAGGTTTTTGGGCAGATGGAGAAGAAAAAAAAAAGGAGAGAAAACTCCCATAGAGTGACGTCTCCTGTGAGCCCCTGTTGTGAGGGGAAAGTTTACTTCTTGGGGAAATCAGTGTGTATTATGTGTGGTGCCTGACTATGGTGTGTGATTGGGGGGGTTGTGGGTTATCTTGTGTGTAGGTTGCTTTCACATGGAGCGGTTTTTGGTGCGTTTTTGATGCTTTTTTTGTGCAGAAATGTACAACATTAATTACTCTGCCTTTCTGCACCAAAAACGCACCAAAAATGCTCCATGTGAAAGCAGCGTTATTGTGTAGTTTTTTTTAGAAAGTGGCGAGTTGCGAGAACAAGGAACTTTTGTAAGCGGTTTGTATTGGGTTTGGGGGGGGACTTAGTGCGGGGCTGGTTTTTTTCCCAGTCCGGCCCTGCTGGTGTGGCAAAGGGAAAAGTACCGTGCCCCGTTTGGCGCTGGGGTCATGTGAGATCCCCGTTTGGAATAAAAGGTTCTGAATGGAGTGTGGGAAAAAGAACAGCCCCCCTGCCCCAATAAACAGTGCACAGAGCCAAGATTGAGGGGGAGAAACAGAGAATCAGGGGAGAGCGGTGGGAGAGGCAGAGCTGGAAGGGAAGGGAGTGGAGAGGTAGGAATTTTTTAACGTCAGTGAAAATTGAAAAAAACCTTCATCTTTGACAACCCCTATAATAATGTGACACGCTAGTAAATAGGTCTTGGTCCCCTGTCAGGAATCTAATATTCACAGTCTGCTCCTCACAAAGGTCACAGTCACTAATCCGGCTTCAGGGGGCCATACTCTGATCCGCACAGTCCCCGTACTGTTATGATGGTGCGAATACAGAGTTCGTTGTCACGGACAACCCCAATGTCACAGATGGAATGGGTGCAAAGATGTTCTGTGCCCCTTTTCCCTGTACGGGACCCCTTTGTCCCCCGCAGTTTCATGCGCTCTCATTGAACTTTTGGGGAATGCAAGCTCTTCTCCCCATGGACCAAACGTTAAAGGGGGTTTTTTGTACCCAAAAGTTTTTTTTTAAAACTCAATCGGCCCAAGACAAAAAGTTGGCTTTCCAAAAACCCCACCCTTGTATCAGTGGTGTCTTGTCACCAGGGGAGGGATACACTCTCTTACTATGCACCTTCCGGAGTAGCAGGAACCATCTTCTTTATACATGGAAACCTGCCAACAGAACGGTCACCTATCACTATATACACCAGATATAGTCCAGCTGGGGAATTCTCATGTTTACCAGGGTAAACCAAGAAAGTAGTATAGGATTTATACATTTTGGGTTCACCATAGAGGCAGAGCCTGCCGGTCATCACTTTATGTTTGGGGTTGGGAGCCTGAAGGGAAAAGGAACGAGGGTACCCCTGGGTGGGCGCGTGTTCAGTTGAGAGCGGGAGCGAGCAGACAAGATGTTGATATTTGGAGTAACTAGCGCTTCATTGTGTGAGCAAATCAGGTGATGTTCCCCAAACTGGGAACAAGTCAGAGATGTGAACACATTGGGGTCGTTGTAGAGAAGAGGGAGCTCTGCCCCACAGGAAAAAAGCAGGGCTGCCTCAGTATCTTTTAACCATTTCAGGGCCCCAAAACAGTCAAATCAAATGGGGCCCCACCCATTATATTTCCCTTTTTTTTAACCTATCAGAGGGCCCCTTTTTGATTAGGACCCCCTGACAGGAAGTACTGCCCATACTGCCCTATTGGCACCCCTGCACCAAAGATCATATCAAAGGTTCCTCTGTAAACTTTAAAAGTCCTCTGTTTCTGTGCGGACTCCAAACCCTTTTTTTACAGGATCAGAGGTCAAATTTTCACACACGTTTGGGTTTTAAAAACATGGGGGCCAAAGGTAAAAAAAAATTTCCCAAATAATTGCTGTAATGATTTTGTTCCCTTTTCAGGATACAGTTTTTGAGAAAAAAGGGGGGCCCTGAAAACGTAAAACCCGCCTACCCTGGACATGAAGTGGGAGTCTGAAGCTGCAGAGCCACCCACACCCCTGAACAAGAAAGGGGGACCCAAAGCTTTTAGAATGCACAAAACCTAAACAGGAAGGGGGACCCTGAAGCTGAGAACCCCCGTCTAAAACAGGAAATGAGAGCCTGAAGTGTAGAACCACCACAGCCTGAACAGGAAGTGGGAGCTGAAACTGTGAAAAAACCCACCCCTAAACGGAAAGTGGGACCCTTTAAGCTGTAAAACCCCCAAAGTTAAAGGGAGGGGAACCCTGAGCTTTAAAAACGAAATACCCCTGAACGGGAAAGTGGGGCCTGGAGCAGTAGAATACCCACACCCTGAACGGGAAGTTGGGCCTAAAGCGTGAATCACCCAAGCAGAAACAGGAAGTGGGAGCCTGAAGTGGATGTAAAGGAAAGGCTCGTTAAATAGCCAGATGGGGAACCTTTTTAAAGATTGTGCAAATATAAGAATTGGGGGAAATAACCTTACCCTGATCGTCTGTGGTACCTAGGTGCCTCCCCATTATCCCAAACTTAGTCTGATCCAAAATCTGCAGTAAAAGTTCAGATTCCAGCAGAATGAAACCGTATTATGAAGGAAAACCCCCATTGTTCCCTTGATAGCCATGTGGCCCTTACACCCTGGCCCATCTCCTTTGCTTTTTTCCTTGTTTTTTCCCCCGGAGAGTCATCTTCCCCGATGCCGGTCTTCTTTCTAAATAATTTTCTTGAGATTCATGGCTTTGGAATTGTCGGCTTTTGCCCAATTGGGAGTGCGGCTCTGTTTTTTTTTATTGGGAAACAAGGGAGGTCGGACCCCCTTAATAGGCCCCATAAATCGGCGCGGAGTAATTGAGCGGGTCTTAATCTTAGTTCATCACATTGTATGAATTACAATCTGCCTTTTCCCTGCTAGCTCCTCCGCTGCTCCGAGGGGGGATCCAAATTGGAACTCGCAGATATGGATTCTGTATGTTTAATCCGGCCCCCCCCCTTCTATATGCAAAGGAGGAAAAAAAAAAACCTAAAGGGGAGCGGAGCTTAATATCCCCAAATGGGGCTCCCCCAAACCCGAAGTAAAACTAATTTCACTGCTATTTTCTCCGCGAAATTTGGGACCCCCATAACCCCCCCTGGAAAATGTATGTGACCCCCCCCCCCTGGAAGTGGAGATGGGCCCCATAGACCCTGCTGGGGGGATGTGGAGTGTGCCCCATGACCCGCGTGAAAATGTGGAGAGTGACCCAAGACCGGCTGGAAGATGTGGAGATGTGACCCATAGGGCCCGCGTGGAAGATGTGGAGATGTGACAACCATAGACCCCCCCCTGGAAATGTGGGGATGTGACACCCATAGACCCGGCTGGAAGATGTGGGGAGTGACCCCCATGCCCCATGAAAAATGGGGATGTGACCCCCTAGACCCGCGCTGGAAAATTGGGTGTGACACCCATAGACCGGTGGGAAAATGTGAGATTGCCCCATAGACCCCCGCTGGAAATGTGGAGATGTGACCCCATAGACCCCCTGAGATGTGGGATGTGACCCCATAGACCCCCGCGGAAATGTGGAGATGGACACCTAGACCCGCGCTGGAAAATGTGGAGATGTGACACCCATGACCCGCGTGGAAGATGTGGAGAGTGACCCCCCATGACCCCCCGCTGGAAAGATGTGGAGATGTGACACCCATAGCCCGCACTGAAAAATGTGGAGATTTTTGACCCCCATAGACCCCCGCTGGAAAATGGGAGATGTGAACCCCCTAGAGCCGTGTGGGAAAATGTGTAGATGTGACCCCCCCAGACCCGCGTGGAAGATGTGGAGATGTGACCCCCCTAGACCCCACTGAAGTGTGGAGATGTGAACCCCTGACCGCGCTGGAAGAGTGGGAGATGTGAACCCCTAGCCCGGCTGGAAGTTTGGAGAGTGACACCCATAGACCCGCGCTGGAAGTTGGGGGGTTGAACCCAAGACCCGCGCGGAAGATGTGGAGATGTGACACCCATAGACCCGCGTGGAAAATGTGGGATGTGCACCCCTAGAGCCGGCTGGAGATGTGAGATTTGGGCCCCCTAAACCCCCCTGGGGTGGGAGATGTGAACCCTAGACCGCACTGAAGATGTGGAGATGTGACACCATAGACCGCGCTGGAAGATGGGGATGTGAACCCCCTAGACCCGCGCGGGGAAAATGGTAGATGTGAACCCCTGACCCGCTGGAAGGTGGAGAGTGACACCCCTGCCCCCGGTGGAAGTGTGGGGATGTGATACCCATAGGGAACCCCCGCTGGAAAATTTGGAGATGTGACACCCATGAGCCGGCTGGAAACGTGAAGACGGGGGTGTAGACGCTGGTGGTGTACTCACTATTGTGATGAAAAAAAATTGCGCTAAATAATCCGCAGAATTCTGGGGGCAGGTCCCATCTTCAAATCAAAGGGGTGTGTAGACTTATGCACAGAAAATCAATTAAGCTGTGTTGACTTTGAAAGGCTTAGAGGTGCGGTTGATATCTCGCATTCAGGCGTTCTCACTACTCTGTACACCCCAAAGGAGGAGTTTGCCTCCATTTTATAGGAGACTAGCTGCTATGATGTTCCCCTACATGCTCACACAGAGGAGGAGATTCCCGCCCCCTTTTCTTGTTTTTTTTTTTTTTTATTTTTTTTTTTTTTCTTAAAATATTTTTTTCTTTTTTTTTTTTTTTTTTTTTTTTTTTTTTTTTTTATTTTTATATTAATATTTTTTTTTTTTTGTTTTTTTTTTTGCTCACACGGGAGGGAAACCTGCCCCCCTATGTCTCTATGGAGCTAGCTGCTTGATGTCTCCCATACCTGGTCACACGAAGAAAAGAATAGTTCCCACATATTGCCCCCCCTTAAAACTCTATTGTGCACCCTTCCCTCTCACCCTCCTCCTCATTCCCTTCGCCAAAGGCTTTTTATGGGCAACATGTAACCTGTCCCCAAGTTTTTGGTGTTGATATCTTCGAGGTTTTGCAGAGGGAAATGATGAGTTTTTTGTTTCATTTATTAGACTGGAAAAAATCATTCACTGTTCATTGATTTCAGCATTTTTTTATTACATAGTTTTGGGTTTAAAAAAGCATGTGTCCCTCAAGTTGAACCAAGGGGGGGTTTAAAAATGTGCTGAGTGGGGAGGTGAGGGGGGTTTTTTGAAAGTTTCCCCATTTTTGAAAAATTTGGAACCCCTAAGTCAAGAATCAATTTCCTAAAAAGAAGATTTTTTTCCCGTCCCCGAGTCACCATCAGACTGGATCAGATGTTTTTTACGTACTAGTTATGAATTCTATTTAATGGTAAGAAGACTTTTCTCTTCTGGAAATTGAATCCTTTATTTCATCCCCCATTGTCATTTGAGGGGTTTTTACATGCAATAGCTTTCCCTGTACTTTCGGTAGTAGCCATTTATATTCTTATATAAATTAATCCTGTCTCCCGGAGCCGACTTTTCTCAAAAATTTAAAAAAAGTTTTAAATTTTTTTAACCTCTCGCCAAAATAAGTGCTTCATTCCTTGTGTTTGGTTGTGTCTTTGTACTTTCTCTAATCCATTTACCCTTTCTATAAATTTGGGGCCCCGAACTGAACAGCATATTTCCCAAATGAGGATATGGGGTATTCAGAAATTACCCCCCAGGACATAGGGGGACACAATTAGTCCCCCCGGGCATATAGTGCATCTGACAATTTCCCTAGGACATTGGTGATAAGATTATTTTACCCCAAAGGGAAAAAATTAATTGGACAACATACAGATTATTAACCTAGGGGCATAGGTGATACAGATTATTACCTCTGGAATATGAGTTGCGATTGTTGCCCCCTGACAAATGGGTTTTTATTCCCCCAGGACATATGGTACTACGATTATTACCCCCGGAATATTTTGGCTGCAGTTTTACCCTCAGGATTTGGTGCATCAGATTCCCCCCCTAGGAATATGATGCGCAATTATTCAATCCAGGCAGAACTTTATGTTTATCCACATTGAACCTCATTTGCCAAGTGGAAGCCCAAGCACTCAGTGTGTCCAGCTCTGCGCGTTTATGAACTTTTCCCCATAGTTGCTCCACTACAGAGCTTGTACATCGGGTATCCCCCCCTCCCCTGTATCATTAATAAATGCCCTGAAATATTGAAAAATTTTGGGCTGATGGCCTCATGACTATTAGATGATGGAAAACACCTCGGGATTAATAAGGGTCAGTGCGGGGGCCGGCAGGGATATCGATCGCTCATATCAGAGTCATTGATCTATAACCATCAGGAATAAGTCTGGGAAACCAGCAAATACATTAAAGGGCCATTACCAATATATCATGGTGGAGGAGCCCAGGCTCAGCTGTAATCAGTGCTTATTGTCATGATACCTGGAAGCACATACGGCGCAGGCAGCTGGAGGTCCGGATTATGTGATCATTTCCACAGAAATCCAGATTTCCATTCTCATGTGTCCAGAGCATTAATCAACCATCGGGGAGCGGCTTAGGTCGCCTCTGTCTACAAGATTAGGGCTGATCCTGTCAACACCCAAAAAGCGTAAAAATCATTGCATCCGTCACCTGGGAAGCATTATAGAAAGGGAAAGGGCATTTCTGGTTTATTTACCCCCAAGCAGCGCAATGCCCATGACCTCCTCCTTAACCCCCTCACGGCTGATTTAGAGGAGATTGTTCCTGTGCAGGCGTTCTGAAGTGCTCAGAATTGTTCCCGGGATCACATCTGCCGACAATTTTCTTCCACTTTCTGACACTTTATGAATCCTATAATGGTAGCAGTAAAAACTACACTTAAAGGGGTTGTATCATTACATTAAATGGTCTTCAGAATAAGGGGGGCAGTGAAAACAAGCAACTTTGCAATTGGATGTCACTTGCAAAGCTGTCTTGTTTTCACAGTGTCCCTTATCTTCGTTTTGTGTAAACACTGTTCCCCAATGCCGGTCGGATTCCGCCTCCTTGCATTTCATTGGCTGACGGCTCTACTAATTTACATTCTGTCTGGCCCCCGGGAGCGTGCATTCCTGCCTCTCTCAACCAGAATAAGGGGCCAGCAACATTTCACTCTGCACAGACAGCAGCTCCACAGTAATACTGCAGCTGCTTCTACAATCAGAAAACAGCAGAATTGTGCCCGGTGCCTAATGCTCCTGCGTGCAAACATAGAAAGGAGACAGATCTGTGCTGCTCTGGATGAGTTGATAGAAGACTGGATTCAACTGTAACAAACCTCCAGCTGTGAGATGAGAAGAGATCAGTGCTCTGAGTTCATAGAAGACTGTCTAGACTGAATGCAGGGCTTTGGTATGTAAACAGCTCTAACAAAATAAGACTGCATAGGGAGAGGAATGACACAGTGACATGTGGACTCAGACAGAGAGGGGGGGGAGCAGGGATGTACTATCCCCTCCCACTGATCTCAAACACACTGACTCAGGAGCGAGCATGAACAGTGAAGGGGGGGATGATGTCATCCCCCTTCAGTTAAGAAGCACCCAGCTGCGAGGGGAAGAAACGCCCCTGGATTTCAGGCACTGAGAAAATGAAGCTACAAGAAAACAGCCAAACTGATGAAGCGATACATCCCCTTTAAGCCCAAAAAATCCAAGCCTTGACTCTATAGACTGAAAAGCAAAAAAGTGGTTGGTCACAGAAAACAAGGCGGGAGCGCAAATTTAAAGAATAGAAAAGGTTTTTCTTTTTTTAAATAAACTAAAATGTAACCAAACCCTGCACATTTAGTATCATGGATTCGTCCCAACCTGGGGAACACGGCTACGGATGTCGCAGAGTCCAGCTGGACTGTGATAGATCGGCTCATCGTATCATCTGCTCTTATCTGCGAACAAAGCCCATTGAAAAGCAGTGAAAGAGCTGAGGTAACATTGTGTGCCGGATCTCGAGGTGCGTTATCTGTCAGGCTTAGTTTGGCTTCATCTGTATCATGTTCTTTATACCAAACCGGTGACCTCCATAGAAGCGAAACCCAAGAAAAATGGTGCAGTTGTATTTTTTTCATGTTCCACCCACAAATAATTCTTTTGGGATTTCACTCTAGAATATGTCTCACGGTCAATGATGCCATCAAAAGTCCTGCAAAAAAGCGGAAAAAAACTCAACTACAAGAAATTCTGCCTCCTGCAGTAAATAATGGACGACACATTTAAAATCTCCGCAAATGCCTCTTGAATGTCAAGTTGAGCTCTGCTACATCAGCAGGCTGTGCGGACTACGGGTTTTATGTATGAAAACTTTCAAGCAGAAAGACGGTCTATGTTGCCCATAACTGCTACTAGCAACCAATGAGAGCCCATAGCAACTGGTAAGAGCTCACAGCAATCAGAGGGCAGCTTTTATTTTTCCAGAGCAATATATAACATGACAGCTGAACTCTGATTGGTTGTTATGAGCTCTGCTTGGTTACTATGGGCTCTGATTGGTTGCTGTGAGCCCTGATTGGTTGCTATGAGCTCTGATTGGTTGCTATGAGCTCTGATTGTTTGCTATGAGCTCTGATCGGTTGCTATGGGCTATGGTTGGTTGCTTTGAGCTCTGATTGGTTGATGTGGGCTCTGATTGGCTGCTATGAGCTCTGATTGGTTGCTATGAGCTCTGATCGGTTGCTATGAGCTCTGATTGGTTGCTATGAGCTATGATTGGTTGTTATGAGCTCTGATTGGCTGCTATGAGCTCTGTCGGTTGCTATGGACTCTGATTGGTTACTATGGGCTCTGTTTGGTTGATATGGGCTCTGGTTGGTTGATGATATGGGCTCAGATTGGTCGCTACGGGCTCTGATTGATTGCTATGAGCTCAGATTGGTTGCTATTGGCTCTGATCAGTTAATATGAGCTCTTATTGGTTGCTATGAGCACTGATTGGTCACTATGAGCTCTTATTGGTTGCTATGGGCTCTTATTAGTTGCTAGGGATCTGATTGGTCTCTATGATCTGTTGCTACAAGCTGATTAGTTGCTGTGGGTTCTGATCAGTTGCTATGAGCTCTGATTGGTTGTTATGAGTTTTGATTAGTTGCTATGAACTGTGGTTGCTATGGGCTGTGATCGGTTGCTATGGGTTGTGATAAGTTGCTATGGGCTCTGATTGGTTGCTATGGAAAACAAGTATAGTCTTACTAATAGGCAGTTTTCATACATAAGACCTAATTTCCCATTCTCCCCCAGACCATCGAAATTTTTTCACTTAGAGAAAAAATTTTGTAGAAGAGAATGAAGAGTGTTGTTCCCATTTATATAATGTATGTTTCCTTTGTAGAAAAAAATAAAAATTCCGTCGATGTGTCAAAAACAGAACGGCAGATCGGGCGCCCTGTAAATCACACTCTCTGCACCTGACAAGTGCCAAGTACACGGCGTCCTCAGAAACATGAATTGATGTGTAATTGACCGGACAAAGAAAAGAAAAATTTGCTTCTCAGCAAACGCGGGGGGCGGCGCGAAGCAACGTTTCCCAAAAATCCCCACCGCGGCGTCGCGCTCCCTCCGGGGCCCCCGCAATGAACAAAAAAGTTTTGCTTTTAGGTTTCTGACAAGCAAACATTTTTCCCCCGCGGTAAAAATAACCCATCCATCTCATCCTCCCACTCTTCGGGAGAAAATTGCAGTTGACTCGGGACCTTTTTTAAATTAAGCGATTACAGCTTGGAATTCATTAAAGGGAGGCGTCGTTACAGGAGGCGCGCGCGGCGCCACGCTCCGCAAGCCTCATTGCATCTAACAGCTCCGGTGATGACTTCAGCCCTCTGCGGGCTCCTAAATGGCAGAAAAGAAGGAGGGAAAGGCGAGTTTTGATGTATTTACAAGTCACCGGATTATAATGATATGCGAAAGCCAACAAACTCGCAGACGCACGCACCGGTGAAAAATGGCCCCGTGAAGGGAGGACGGGGGCCGCTGACAAGTGCAAATGAGGCTCCGCCATACGGGCGCAATACAATCTCCCCGCGTAGTGTGAGATTATGCAAACGAGGAGGCCCCCGGCGAAGAAGAAGGAAAAAAAAAAAATATCCCGCCCCAAAAGGGGTTCAGAACTTTTAGAATTTATACATAAAAATTTTCCCAAAAGGTTGAGAATTACATTCCGGGGAAGAAAAGAGGCGAAATTATAGACAAAAAACAGCTGAAATTACAGGAAAAAGTAAGAAAAGGGTGAGTCAGAAAATAGAGTCCTTGGGTTTTCTTCACAAGTTGTTTAAGATTTTGGTTCACGTTTTCCTTTTAAATGTATTTCTATGTAAGTGAGCGTGTCTGATATGACCTTTTTTACAGCTCCCAAGGGATTCGTTTCTTTTACTCTCCTCCCTTTAAAGGGGGTTTTCCCCTTTTTTTTATTATTTTTAATATAACTATCTACTTCTTATCTATTTCTATCTATCTATCTATCTCTTACTATTTACTATCTATCCCTCCCATATCTACTATCCTATCTATCTTCTTTCTTCTTCCTTTCTTCTATTATCCTTTTTCTTCTTCTTCCCCCTTTTATTATCTATCTATTATCTATCTATCTATCTCATATCTATTATCCCTATTATTATCTATTCATATCTATCTATCCCCAAAAAATTATCTATCTATATCTATCCATCCAATATCTATCTATCTATCTATCTTTTATCTATCTATTATCTCTTATCATTATATTATAAGGAAACGGGCAATTTCTACAGGTCCCAAGTTGTGGTGAGCATTACTAATAAGAGAGTGTTGACGTTGCAACCGGACAGAAGTGACGGGTGGATGACGCATAAGGTCCTGGGAAGTTGTCAAGGAGCTGGGGATGACTGCACCCCAGCTGCTGGAGGGGCCCAAAAAGCCAAAACCACCTCAGGGGCCCCACATGTGACTGCACCCCCAGCGTGGGGGAGCCATAGAGCCCCACCACCCCTCCCGGGGCCCCCCTGGCTCCCCTTGGTGTCTGTGGAATTTGGGGCCCGGGGGAGATTGGAGTCTTGTCCCCTTTTTTTCCCTCCCAATGTCGGGGGATTTCTAACCGTGTGACATATGGCATTGTCTTGCTGGAAGATCCCATCTGCCCCAGCATGTATGGGTATATATGAGAGCGACTTCTATATGGAAAAATGGCTCAGAGAATGCACCCAAAATATCTCTCAGACCATAACACTGCCTCCACCAGCTTCTTCCAGCAATGGTTGCAGTATGTTTGTTCTCTGATGTTTCTTGCCTGACAATGTTCAACTGTTCCAGAAAACGTGAAAAGATAACCCTTAACCATCGGAGTTCAATTCCAATACTGCTGGAAAAACTGAAGCCTTTTCTGCCAATGCAGTAGGGTTAGCAGAGGTGCAGTGACATCTGTCTGCTCCGAGCCCCATACACAGTAGGGTTAGCAGAGGTGCAGTGACATCCATCTGCTCCGGGCCCCATACACAGTAGGGTTAGCAGAGGTGCAGTGACATCTGTCTGCTCTGGAGCCCCATACACAGTAGGGTTAGCAGAGGTGCAGTGACATCTGTCTGCTCCGGGGCACCATACACAGTAGGGTTAGCAGAGGTGCAGTGACATCCGTCTGCTCCGGGCCCCATACACAGTAGGGTTAGCAGAGGTGCAGTGACATCCGTCTGCTCCGGGGCCCCATACACAGTAGGGTTAGCAGAGGTGCAGTGACATCCGTCTGCTCCGGGGCCCCCATACACAGTAGGGTAAGCAGAGGTGCAGTGACATCAGTCTGATCCAGGCCCCATACACAGTAGGATTAGCAGAGGTGTAGTGACATCCGTCTTCTCAGGGCCCCCATACACAGTAGGGTTAGCAGAGGTACAGTGACATCCGTCTGCTCCGGGGCCCCATACACAGTAGGGTTAGCAGAGGTGCAGTGACATCCGTCTGCTCCGGGGCCCCATACACAGTAGGGTTAGCAGAGGTGCAGTGACATCCGTCTGCCCCGGGCCCCATACACAGTAGGGTTAGCAGAGGTGCAGTGACATCCGTCTGCTCCGGGGCCCCATACACAGTAGGTTCGCTGTTGTGTTTAACACGTCTGGTCACACCCAGAATCATTTTGGTGTTGAGCTGCTCCTCTGTGTCCTCCACCCTCTCGCACCTTTGCAGCTGCCGTTCACCATTCATATCAATGGTGCAAGGTTTCCGCAGTTTCCACGTCTCTTATTCACAATGGCGCCGTTCTTCTGCTCTCAATACATTCACCACAGGAGCCGCCAACAGGTCACAAACTGCGCATTGTTAGAAATACAGAAATACCGCCACCCTGCGCCTGAAAGACGGTAATACTTCCAACTCTCTCAGCAATGAGAGATAGGTGTGCAGACAGCCCAGGACTGGGGCAAGGTATTCTGGTGCCTTAGGCAAATAAGGTATATAGCACCTCTCTATGGAAAATTCAACCCTCCCCACACCTCTTTGTGTCTCTTTTTCTGTCTGGGATGAAGTAGCACCCTAGGGGGTCGCCTACTTTCTCCTACCCATTGTCCTGGCCCTCAGACTCATCACACCCTATATATCCATCAAGCCAGCACACTACACGTGCCTTCCTTCTTGATCAATGTGTTTCAGAGGCCAAAAGTAGAAACTGGTCATAATAATGTGATTCAGCTGTGTATATACATAAAATTGTGTCTGTATTGTTTTGCTGTTTTCAAATACCAATCAAGCTCTTTTGAATTAGAAAAAAAATATGCTTGGAGAATGAAGGTTAGGGCGGAAGTGTGACCGGGCGTCCATTCTGAGCCAATACTTTCGGGGCCTGTTCCCGAGACAGGACCTCTGGGACCCGCACCTATCACACCTTGATGGTACATTATATCGATATACCATCAAAGTGCAAGATTATTGGTAATTTGTATCAGAGAGAGGGGGGCTCTATGACCTGTTGAGCAGTCAGGGGCCCGTATGCTGTTCTGGCACAGGTTCCCTCTTCTGTATGGGAAGTAGATGTCCAAAAACCTGCGCCTCTTTAAAGGTCACATTGTCTCATCCTTCCTGGTCATTTGCTTTGCAGAACAAAATATTAGACTCCGCGAGTGGCAATAAAATAGTGATTGCATCGTTCATTATTGCAAAATATTTGGAAGCGTCCTGGCGACCCTCTCGAGAAACCATCCGCGCCCGCAGTTTACACTGTCCCCAGTTTACACTCGTCCCCAGTTTACATTCGTCCCCAGTTTACACTCGTCCCCAGTTTACACTCGTCACCAGTTTACACTCGCCCCCAGTTTACACTGTCCCCAGTTTACACTGTCCCCAGTTTACACTCGCCCCTGTTTACACTGTCCCCAGTTTACACTCGTCCCCAGTTTACACTCGCCCCCAGTTTACACTCGTCCCCAGTTTACACTCGTCCCCAGTTTACACTCGTCCCCAGTTTACACTTGTCCCCAGTTTACACTTGTGTCCAGTTTGCACTCGTCCCCAGTTTGCACTCGCCCCAGTTTACACTCGCCCCCAGTTTACACTCGTCCCCAGTTGGCTCCTAAATGTCTTCTCCTCTAGAGACCTCGGTTATGGACACAGTTTCTCCGATTTTCCAGGTGGGTTTTCTCTTTCTGTCGTGAATTAGAAGCGATGGAAACTTTCCAGTGTGGAGTAATCAGTATTACGTGTGAACATCTGGGTAATGGAGATGAATGGGCTCATGTACAGCGCTCATCACTGATATATTCATTAGCTCAAGGACAATGGCGCCGCGTCGAGCACTCTGTGCGGAAAACCCGTAACAACATGGAAGACACTTCCAAGGATGATAGGAGAACAAGAGTATCAGAGAACATGTCAGGACTGAAGGGAAGAGACGTGAAGCCTCATATACCGTAGAGTAATCAGCTGCATGAGTATCGCCTTCCGGTTCAGCATGTGCAACTCTACACGCCACTTAGTGTATGTCTGGGCACTGGCAGCCTGCAGACTACAAGTCTATTTGGCAGGGCAGGGAACCTTTGGTTCCCTTCTCCACCATGATTTTTAACTGTTTGCACATCATAAAACACATAAACAGTTAAATAAGCGAAGCCAACCAAGAGATCCAGGGTATGTTTTTTGTATTCCTGGGACATGCATATACCACCTGGGACCTCCATAATTGTGGGGCCCCTAGACAACTGCCTAGTGTGCCCAATGGAGAAGATGGCCCTACCTGAGACTCCAACAGACAATACACCTAAGCTGGAGCCAGTTATATCTGGGCCCTTCTTGTGACAGAGCTAAAAGGCAGCCAATGCTGATCATACACAGTAGGTATCTTCCATGGCATCCAGAACAACCCAATTTCCATATACACTATTAAGGAATATGTGCTACAAGTGGCAGTAGCTCTCTCTGCCATTACATCCTCTCCTGCTTATTGGGTCAGTAGGATTCTCTGTGTTATGTCTGTCTTGTTGTCTGTGTCTGTTTGAAGTGGTTGAATGGTATCTGCTCAAGATCCTTGCTTGTTAGCTGACATGGCCATGTACCTGAGCCCATTAGGTCTCTATAAAGCTCAGCTGAAAATGACGGTCTGTACAGAGCATAGAAGTTTGGATCCTCTCCAGTCCTGATGTGTTAGATTGCTCTGTCCTGTCTACTGACAGTTTAGTTGTGTCAGATCTATCATATTTCTTGTCTTAGTCTCATTTGGCCTAGTTTTGGACTTTGTAGATTTTGAGAATGATAGATTTGGGGCCAGATGTGTGAAATGGGCCGCGCCAGTTTTCTGGCATGATGTGTGACAAAAATAATGTTGTTGGCCATGTCCGACACATGTAGAAAAAAGCCAATAACTGCCGCACAGTCTGACAACCCCAACACTTTTGTACTGCACCAATTTATAGGGGGGTTGTTGCACCACATTCAGAAGATTAGACCCATTTATGAATGTTGCTCAACAGAATGTGTCACAAAAAGAGTTCACTAATCCATTTTCAAAGTGGCGAGGCTGAGACAAAATTTGAGACACTTTTTTGGCGCACATTTGTGTCTCACAACGAAACACATTTATGAAGTGCTGTGAGACTTCCATACATATTGACAAATGCACTAACCTAACAAGACATAGCACTGTCCAGTCTGAGATAGTTTTTATACATCTGATACTTAGGGCCACATGTATGAAACTGTTTAGGTCTAAAACTCACTCTTTTGCCCATAGTAACCTAAACAGGTTCATACATGTGGCCCCATATGGTGTTTGTCTAGTTTCTGTTGGACTCGCTTGGTCCTAAAGCCACTTTCTGCATTAGCGTCAGTTGCATCTCAGGGACATATATGAGAGATAGATGTAAGGGTTACATTAAGGGAAGAGCTTCTGGTTTTAGGGGTTAGGTTATTCCTCACAAATAAATACAGCAAAGGAAGTGCAGACACAAACATGTCCACAAGGTATGAAGCGTGAGAGAAGGAATATGTCATGATCATGCCTGACAGAGCCTCAGCTTTGGGCTCTGGTCGCCGACCGCGGCCGTTGCGACGGAAACCCTGGTTTCTTACATGATGCTTGGAATTGTATTCACTAGTGTGAACTGTGTTCTCCTCACTGTTTGCTTGATTGATTTCTGGCCAACGCCCTGGCCAGGAATCCTCCAGCACTCATTGAGTTAAATGTTTTCTCCTTTTGATTGACAACCTTCTGTTCCTATCCGGTCTGGTGTTTTTTTTCCACCTATGACCTCAATTCTGCCTTCCTTGGGTTCCCTATTTAAAGGATCATTTCCCCTTCCATCTTTGCCTGCTATAGAGGTTATTTTGCATATTGCTAGTTTTGTCTTCTGTATTTCTTCTGGTATCTGACCCTGCTGTGCTACCTGACTTCCTCTCAAGCTTAGTGATTTTGAAGTACTTTCTGACCTCCCCTACCGGTATTTGACCTGGCTAGTCTGACCCCTCTTTATTCGTGTTCTATCTTCGTTTGTCTGGTGTATTGTATCAGCACTTAAATTAGTGTAAGCTCCTAGTTTTCTGCTTGGGGCCGACCAATTAAGGAGTCGGCACCCCAAAAGGCAGGGACAGTGGTTGGGACCAGCATCAGGGCCTCACTCCTGTTGTGGTACTGTTTTTGTGCCACTGACTGGGTCCCTGACATTTTAGCAGGCGCCTACCAGTCAACCCTCCCCTGCGGTTCAACATGAGTAACAAAACTTGTCGGATTCACTGACCGCCTAGAGTAGTACCAACCCAATTCCAGGGCCTGGCGGGACTATAAATCAAATCCTCGCAGCGTTTGGACGCCAGAACAACCCATTACCTGGACTTGCGCTCCGTCGTTGTCCGTGATCTGCCCCTGCGTTTGTGATCCAGTATCCGTTACAATCTAAGATGCTTTTACCAGGATCGCTTTGATGGAAATCCGGGACAGGTTTATCGCAGACTTTCAGGGAAATCCAGTCACCTGTTATTTCGCTTAAAACTACTTTCCCACTTAGGCAGAAAAGTAAGCGGTTTGGGTGTCACTCCTCCAGGGCCCACCCAGGATTGGCAATAGCTATGCCCCCTGAAGCCCGAGTGAGTTCAATTGAACAGATTTTTTCAGGCTTTAGGTTAGTCTACGATAATCCCCAATCGTGGTGGGCATGGCAAAACTCGAACCTGCTGATCTATTCACAAGGGTCACCGCTCCGCTGAATACTATTGTTCTGAGTTTCCAATCACCAATCGGTTACCATGACCGGGTGGTCTGACCAACCGCCTTAAACCCTCCTTCAAGACAAGATCGATCCTGAGTGCGGTAAAGGATCGCTAGGTCAGCCATCCAACCCCTGACAACATTAAATGACTTTTATTACTCTACTGTGACCATTGACGAGAATACTGAGTGAGAGAACCTCAGGGAAAAAACAAGGGGGTCTGACTTTTCAATTCAAGCAAAATTTTTCTTGTAAAACCTTTCTGCTATCTGCTACCTTCTCTAAAATTCTCCTCTCTATCCTCAGCATGTACTCCGTGAAGAAAACCATGGGTGTTGGGCTATACATCTCCTGCCACCAGGAGAGCATCGATGGAGAATGCCTTGTCCTTTTTTGCGGAAAACCCGACCATTTCCTGAGAACTGTCCGACTAGGCCCAAGTCACCTCAAGAAGACGCAGAACGCCCGAGTAATTCCCAGGAAGTTAACTTGGTATACTGGTTACCCCCTAACATGGTAAATAAGTTTTTTTTGCCTGTAACCTGGTCGTCCTAATTCTAGATAATATTGCTTGTCAAGCTATATGAACTCAGGTGCTGCTTCGCCGTAATTTTATTAGTATGGCGCCTGTAGTCCAGGCCTTGGGTTGGAACTACTTTCATTGATTTCTTTTCTTGCCCTTTTTTGTGTTTCAGGAGTATATCTAACCCTCCCTAATCGGGGAAGAATCAAACACATCGTACAGCTGAGAAAAACTTTGATGTTGCGAGTTCGCATACGGATAAACTTTCGTTTTTTTTTGTCATGGTGAAACTTGCTGCGGATATTATTCTGTGGCTGCCCTGGCGCTTCCTCCATAAATCCAGTGTTTTTGACTGGTGGACCACTGAGCTGATCCAAATGGGGCGACCAAGTGTCTCATTTGAAGAGTGTTGATCCCTGGTGTGGTGCTGTTGATTAATACTCACGATATTTAAGAAATGAAAATCTGGACGTCTTAGATAGAGATGTATGCCGAGATAATCAGCCTCCGCACCACCTGATGATTGTGACAATAGACCTCACTCCGGGGGGCAAGGCTTAGACTTTGTCTGTCCCGAAGCAAGAACTAAGACATTTGTTATAAGTAAGGAACCCTGAAATTTTCTATTCGGAAGTAGGTTGTTCTGACTAATGATTCCACAGAGTTCTGCCTCCGTCTAAGCTGTCCCCCATTTGCTATGAGGAGTATTCCCATCCATAGTACTCTTGCACTACAGGATGTGAAAACCAAAATAAGAATCCATCGATTATCAACTGTGCAACAGGTCTGGGCTAGGATGTCAAAAGACGTCTTTAAAAATCCTCAACTAAAACAAATCAATAAAAAATGCCAACCCAGACCAAAATACCTACCAGTCTTCAAGTCCCTCTAGCAAATGTGTGGACCCAAGCCTAAAAATGAAAAATTGGTTCAAGCCCATCACACATCCAAGGGGTCTGTGAGGGGTCCGGTGGCCCCCCTCATAAAGGGACGGGGGTACTGGTCATGATCATGCTGGACAGAGCTCAGCATGTGGGCTTCTGGTCGCGCCCGACCGCTGGCCGTTGCGACGTGAACCGCCTTGTTCTTACAATGATGCTTGGAATTGGTATTCACTAGTGTGAACTAGTGTCCTCCTCACTGTTTGCCTTGATTGATTTCTGGCTCCAACGCCCTGCCATGTAATCCTCCACACCTCTTTGGAGTTAAATGTTTCTCCTTTTGATTGACAACCTTCTGTTCCAATCCGGTCTGTTGTTTCCTTTCCAGCCTATGACTCTCAAGTTCTGCCTTCCTTGTTGCCCTATATAAAGGATCACTTCTCTTCCATCTTTGCCTGCTATATGAGGTTCAGTTTGCATTGATTGCTAGTTTTTGTCTTTCCTGTATTACTTTCCTGGTATCTGACCTCTGCTTTGCTAACTGACTTCCTCTCGCTTAGTGATTTTGTACTGCTGCTCCCAACCGGTATTCTGACCTCTGCTCTGCTACTGAGCTTCTCTTTTTCTCAGTGATTTTGTACTCCTGCGCCCGTATTTGGTATTTAACCTGCCTATCTGTCCCCTCTTAATTGTGTTCTACTTTGTTTGTCTGTGTCCCAGTGTCTTCTGCCACTTAATTAGTGTAGCTCCCCCTATCTTCTGGTTTTGGCCCGACGACCTATTAATGGATTCGTTCACCCCAAAAGGCAGGGACAGTGGTTGGGACAAGTATCAGGCCTCACTCTGTTTGTGTCTGTTTTGTGTGCCACTGACTGGTCCCTGACAGAATAGATGCTGAAACCTATTGCCAACTGCTTCCCTGAGCTGTCGCCACCCAGTCACACTAGGAAAAACCGCAATCCCAGGGGAGAAAATCAGTCACAAGGTATACAAAAAAAAACAAAGCGAAAAAGAACACAAACTCAGCAAGTAATGTATCGTTCTAGTGCCGGGAAAATAAAAGCCAGTGCAGGCAACCTTAGCTTAATCATTGTGTAACAGGTCTGGTAGCTGTTACAGGCTGCTCTGATACATTGTATCAACTACCAGAAAACAGAAGAGACATAGTTCTACATAATGTAACGACACTGTTTGGCACAGATGGCAACAAAACTTATACCTAGAAATAAGTCAAACTAAAGGGCGATGTTCCACAACACACGGCATATTGCACGCATAACTGTACACTCCAGCATACACGCTGGGGGGGTGTTTTTAGAAATACCGCTGTAAATCATGGGGGCGGCCCCATTCACAAAGTCACTATCATGGTGCAAACACTATGGTGCTTATGTACGCTGGGAAAAACGGACGTAATTCAATGTCTTAGACTTACCCCGTAACTGCGGGGCACATTTCGGGTCGTATATGGAGCGCAAAATACCGATGCCGGAAATTCACCCGTGCAATTACCCCTGGTTGTGAACAACACCCTAACTACCGCATGCCAAGTAAAGTAATAAAAGCAGGGAAAAACCAATGGACGATGAACAGCAAGATGGACGATGAACAAGGTCATGGATTGGGACACTCGAAAAATAAATGAATGAATTCAAGAAGCAAGACACCAGAAAAACACCTGACCCTTAGACACTAGATCAGTGACATGTGTTGAAAAAGTGCCGCGGTCCCTCGCCAACCTACGTCACCTTAGATTAGTGCAGCATTCCTTCCAGCATGGAAGAAAGTGTCTCTACAGCACTTTGTAAATGGGTCCCCCGTTGTGAGACACAATTATGTGTTCCAGAAAATGGCACAAAAAAGTTATGTGACTAGAAATCCGTAATGAATTATGGTACAGATTGGTTACAACAGTTTAATGCACCACATACGTGTTGATACACATTCATAAATGTCTATAAATGCTACTAATCTGGCACGATGTGCCCTAGTATCGATTGGAGCATATGGTTCAACAGAAGTGCAAGGTCGCACAGTGTGCTTCACACATCTGTCGAGACAGAGCTACCATAGTTTTTTTGGCTCAAGCACACCAGAAAACTGGTGTCATCCTGTTCAAATTACTTGCTCCCTAACATTCCCTAACCTGTCCCTAAAGCTAGCACAAGACACTTTTTCCTAATCCCTACCCTGTGACAATCTATCCCCCTACTAATTGTCCTTCAATAGGCTGACCCTAACCCAGAGTGTCAAACTGCGACCCTCCGAGCTGTGGTAAAACTACAACTCCCCATCATGCCCAGCTGTTTTATTGATTATATAAATGCATAATGAGGAGGTTGTATTTCCCCTACATCTGGAGGGCCTGCAGTTTGACACGGTTGGCCCTAACCCCAAACTGCTTAAAACTATTGAAATAGAGAACTCAGGAGATTTAGAACACACAGGAAAAACAGAAGCAATAAAAACACTAAACAAAGAGGTCTCTACGAACTAGTAGAGAGAGTGAAGAAATCATGCCGATACCTTTTAGAGCTAACTGAGTATATTTGATGGTGAGCTTTCCGAGAAATAGCTCCCTTCTTCAACATTGATGTGTATTCAAGAAATTAGAAAATTCACAGACTTTTTTATACACAAATACATGAGAGCTTCAAAAGGATCTAGATTCCTAAACAATAACAAATATGCCAATATAAGCATGAAAGTCAATTACAGGCAGGTCAAGCATCAACTATCTGGAAACATTGTGAGGCCGTGACAGAGGGGGTCCAGTATTCAATGCGTCTTATCACGTATCCATCAGCCGTGATTGTGACCATCAACTGTACACACATGAGTATACGACCATATAGCTGGCATGATTATTTACCCCATTTGTTGCAGAGTCTGAAAATGTTTTGCATTCAATTTAAATTCCCATTCCTTTCTCTCCCTCTGCGTTTTTAAAGTGCCCCAATTAAAAAACCAAAATTTTTCAAATTTTAAAATAAAATTTTGGCATCCCCTAAA
Organism: Phyllomedusa bahiana; assembly: GCA_025379985.1. NCBI lineage: Eukaryota > Metazoa > Chordata > Amphibia > Anura > Hylidae > Phyllomedusa > Phyllomedusa bahiana. The sequence goes on along the minus strand of JAODAL010030973.1, from coordinate 24,431 downwards.
AAGTGTTGTGCCACTGGAAGTTTCCATTTTCTGCGGGTATTAAAAAGGGGTTTCTGTGTGAGTTCATGCCTGGCTGAGCCCTTCCCCGGGTTTCCCCCCACATAAAGGCCTGTGAGGGGACATTGCGACACTTTAACAGATACCCACATTGCTAACCTGCGGGAAAATGCCCCCCTATTTTCTGTGCACCGGTGTGATGGGGGGAAGGTACACTGTCTGCGGTGTGGATGTGCCTGCAGGTCTTCACCTGTTTTGCGGGCGGGTGAGGTCCCCTTTTTTCATTTTTGGGGGGCCTTCAGGGCCCCCCCAGAAAATAAAAGGGCCGCGGGTTTGGTGGTTGCCAAAAGGGAAAGGGGGGGGGGGCGGGGAAATTTATGCTTTAGTCTTTTGTCCTTTTTGTAGACGGGGTTGAATTTCCCTTTTGGCAATCTTTCGTAGGATCTCCAGTTTTGGGTTGTAGGGGACAACTAGGGGCACTCTTTCCCTTCTTTCTGGTCTCTTTGTTTTTTGAGCAGACTGTCTCTGTTGAGGGCGGCCGTTTTGGGCTGATTTGATTGTCCGTCATTTTTTGGCCTTACCCCAATTGGAGAAATTTTGTCCTAAATTTCCAGGGGTTGTTTGCCCCGGGGGGGGGTCTGTCTTGTTGGAGAAAATCGATTGAACCGTATACCCGGTTTAAATTTTAAGGTTTCCCTTTGTGTGTTTGGGGTGGAAGCTGTCATTCCTGATGTAGGCCGTTCTGTCTGGGGGTTTTTGGGGGTACACTGTTTGTGAGTAGCCGGGGTTCTTTGATGTTTTGTATATCCGGGAAAGGGGAAATTTTGCTCCTGAATAGGTAATTTTTAAAAGGTTAATGGGGGGGTTGGAAAGTTATTGAATTTCTTTTAGGGAAATTGAATTGGGGCCCCTCCTCGCCCGCAGCCCAAGAGGGAAAAACAATATCATCGATGTAACGGAGGTACTTTCAGGGGTTTTTGGGGGTTTGAAATGTGGAAAAGTTACGCCCCTTTCCGCCCCCGCCAAAAAGGGGAGTTTTTGCTTATTGGGGGGGCACATCTGGACCCCATGGAATTTTCCCATTGGGCTGTTTATAGGTCCTTTTCCAAAATTTTAAAAATTATTGTGGCTGAGTATAAAACTGAAATGAGTTTGTTTTATTGGTTTTGTTGGGGGGTTTTAGTTTCCCAGGGGGGCCCGAACATGCTGCAATCCACCCTTTGTGGGGATGTTTGTATTACAAGGATTTACAAAACTCAGCCAAAACTATGGAATTAAAAAAAACCGGTTTTAAGAAACTTGCACAACTCCGCGACTTCTTTTAAAAACAAAATAAAAAAAGGGAAAGACTCATCCCAAAAGGTTCCTCTGCTTTAACCCCCAACCCCGGGAAACCCCTAAAACACCCCCGATATGCAGAACAACTATGTATTGAACATCTGAAAAAGCTGCGCAAAATACATCCAAAAATTTTTCCCAAAAACAAAAAGGAGAAAAAACACAGGAGGAGATACAGGCCCTAAAGACATCACTGGAGAAAGACACAGAGGAGATGAAGGCCCAAAATTTCCCACATACTACCGGGGAAAATGCAGGAAATGCTTATCAAAAAACAAGAAAAAAAAGCTCCAAACTGAGACAAAAAAGCCCCACTATACAACCACAACCACCAGGGCCCCGCTTTAGCAGACCTTTTGTGGTTTAACCCTTTTCCCCCCTATTAGCCAAAAAAAACACGAAATTAAGGCCCCCTCTCCAATGGTTTTTCTCCTTCTGCCCCTCCTACTCCCCTGAAAAGTAAAAATCTGCAACCCACCTGGGGAGATTTTTTCCCGAAAAATCTTAAATGAAGGGGTACTTTATGACAAAAACCCCCTTTTTCCCTACAGCCGCGAATCTGAGAGAACACCCATTAAAGGGAAACCCCCCAAAAAATTTAACCTGGGCCCCCCCGGCTGGAAAATAAAGCAAACACTTGACAAATAAATTGACTGTTTCAGAAGCAAAGTACAAACTGGATCTTTTGGGGAAAAAAAATAAAGAAAAAGGTCCTTTAAAACCACCCCGCGGGAACCCGAGGGTTTTCCCCCCCAAATGAAAAAAAAAATTCGGAAAAAATAATAAAACAAACTGAAAAAAGGGGGCGAAATTAAATTTTATGATGAAAACCCTAAACAATCCAGGAGCAAAAAAGGGGCCCGTCCAACCCCCCAATTTCTCCCAAAATTAACAGTGGGTCCCACAGAGGACTTCCCTAAAACAGCTAAAGAAAAATATCAAAGAAGTTTTTCCAAATAGGTCCAGGAAAGGCAGGTAAAGGGGCTTTAAACCCAAACAAATCCCAGGGGGCTGCTTTCTCCCCTGTCCCCAAAACCACCCAAAAAAGGCAACCCGGGAGGCCTATCATTTCTGGGATTGGGCCTGAAAAAGAGGGAAAATCTAGGTTGGGGTGGAAAATTCCCCTTTAAAAAAAACCCTTTGGCCCGAGATTAAATCCCAAATTACATCCAGGACAACCCCGGAAACTTCCCTTTTAAAAAACTCAATGCCCTCGGGCCACTTCCTGAGGGCACCTTTTTTGGGCCCCCATTGGATGGTTAAGAAAAAAATTTATTCAACATAAACCCCCCAAGGGGGGTTGCGCCCTTGTCGGACCCACTGGAGAAACTTTTAAAAACCCAACAAATCCCAAAAACACAGCTCATACAAATTTATTTCTCGCCACAACTATTTTTTAAATTTTGGGGAGGGGCCTATACTTAAAAGCGTTGGGAATTCACATGGGGTCCCCGATTGCGCCCCCCAGATGCAAAATCTCTTTTAGGGGGGGCAATGGGAAAAAGGGCGGATCTATCCAAAATTCACCACCAAACCCCTTTATGTAAAACCCCCTTTTCAAAAGATGATATCATTGTTTATCTGGAAATTTCGGGCGAGGGGGGCCCTAATTTAATTTTCCCTAATGACTTCAATTTAAATTCCACCCCCCCTTTAACCCCAACTTTCCTATTCAAAAGGCAAAATCCATTTTTTGGATATAAAATACCATCAAAGACCCCGGTACTACATCAAATATACCACAAACCCACAGGGCAGAACGGCCTACCTCAAGGAATGACAAACTTCCACCCCAAACCACAAAGCAATCCTTTATCTCAGCCAGGCTTTTTTACGGTACAAACTTTTTGCTCCAAAAAAAAGACAGAAACCTTTGACCCAAAAACCTCCTGGATTGAGGAAAAATTTTCCCAATTGGGGAAAAAACGGGCCAAAAAATGACGGACAATCCAAATCAGCAAAAACGGCCGGGGGCCCCTCAAAAGAGGGCAAATTTGCTCACATACAAAGAGACCCAGAAAAGGAAAAAAAACGGTTTTCCCCTAGTTTTTTAACCCAAAACCCACAACTGGAGATCCTACGAAAGTTTTCCAAGGGAAAATTCCCAAACCCGTGCTTTCATAAGGAAATTTAACCTCAAAAAAGACAATTTTTTTCCCCCGTCCCCCCTCTCCTTTCCCTTTTGGGAACCACCAAACCTTCGGCGTATTATTGTCCGGAGCGGGCCCCGAAGGGCCCCAACTGAAAATGGCCCTCACCCTGCCGCAGAAACAGGTGCAAAAAAAACCCCGCAGACACATCCACTTGCTAGGACAGGGGTAAACCCGTCCCACAGTTCCCAGCAGGGTGCACCCCAAAAATAGGGGGAAAATTTTCCGCAGGGTCTAGCCCTTTTGGGGGATTGAATTTTTGGGTGCGCAACCCGACCAAGGCCTTTTGTGGGGGAAAAAAAGGGCAAAAAACCAGCCAGGGCAGAAAATCCAAGATTTCACTTAAAACACAGAAAGATCTTCCAGTGGGACAAAAAAATTCTCCGAGAGGGCCAAATTTTATTGAAAATCCCGAAAAAATTTTGGTTTTTTTAAAGGGGACACTTTAAAAACGCAGGGAGGGGGAAAAGGGAAAAGGGAAAGGGAAATTTAAAAATTTAAAGCAAACATTTCCAAAAACTCTGGCAAAATGGGACTAAATTTTTCCTTTCCCAAATTTTTTCGAAAAATATGTGTTTAAACAAATTTATGGGAACCAAATCACGGCCTGTGGCTGTAGATAAGGAAAGCAGGAATACTGACCCCCTCGTCACCCCACAAGTTTCCCGATAGTTTATTCTTTGAACCTGCTGTAAAATGACTTTTTTGCTTATATTCATTTTGTTATTGGGTTTTGAATTCTAAATTCTTTGAAGCCAGGGGCTTTTGTGTATTAAAAAATTGGGTCTGGAAAAATTTTTTAATTTCTTGTTTAAAAATCATGTTGAAGAAAGGGAGCTATTCTCTCGAAACCACCCCCAAATATACTCAGTTACCCCTCAAAAAAGGTAGGTTTAAATTTCTTCACCCCTTCTACTACTTCAATGGCTAACACGGTACAACATAAAATTTTCTAACGAAACTAGGAAGCGGTAAACCAACCCCCTAAACAAACTGAGCAAAAACTCCCCCAAACAACCCCACTACCCAATAAAAAATGGGGGAAAAGAAAAACCACTTTGGTGGAAAATCTGTTTTAAAATTAGATCCCGGGGAATCAACCACCCCCTAACAAACAAAGCCCCCACTGTAAAGCGTGGGTCAGCGGGATAGCCCGGAAAGATTTTGGTTTGAGGCATTGCCTACTTCCCCACCCTTTAAAATTTCCTGAGAAAAAGAAAAAGAAAAAGGGAAAAAAGGGGGGAAATGCCCGGGGAAAAAAACCTGCCATTTTTTAACACAAAGGTCATGGGGGATTGAAAAAAAGCCAAACCCAAACCAAATTAAATTTTATTGGGAGGGAAGATTAAAATGAAGGGGGCAGTTTTAAGGTTTAATTTTTAAGTTTTTTTAATCCCCTTTATTTTTCCAAAAAATTTTAGGAAGGGAAACCCCAAGGGCTTTGGGACCAATCCCCAAATAGGAGAAAACTTTCCCGGGTTCCTTTCCAAAATTGGGGGAATTTAAGACCGGGGTTTCTACATTTTCCCCAAGAAAAGTTTTCCCCGGAAAAACCCAAAAATTTTTAAAATCTTAGTCCCCGGGAAAGAAAGTTTAATTTTAACCCCTTCCCCCTTTTGCCCCTCACCTTTTCCCCCTCTGAGCGGCGAATCCACAAAAGCCCACAGTTCTTCTGGTAAAGAATTTCTTATCAGCTCCAGATTAGAAAAGCCCCCTTGTCGGTTTCGGGGGATTCTCCCTATGTTTTTCACCCTCCCTAGAATCTCTGGGCTGCCTGACAAAACCCTGTAACAAATGCTCAGCCTGAGATGTTTGGGGTCTTACGGGTTTTTTAGCTTTTTTTCCCCCTGACTTTTAGATCAAAATGGGATTAATCCCAAACCCATTGCTGTAAATTTATCCAAAAAGTCAGGGGAACCCGTATCCGAGGCGCGCTCACAAAAACGTTTTAATCTAATTGCATCAAGGAGCTAAACATTAGGAGCCCCCTGACTGGGGAGAGAGGCTCTCGGTTCCTCAACAGCAAGAATAGCGCTACGTGCTGTTGTGTTTTTCTTATTAAAAGTGACAGAAACCCCTGCAGAGCCTCGTGACACTAATGTGAACAGAGCCATAACCCCAGAGTGAACGCAGAGCAGCATCAGCTGGAAACAGGTTGTAATAACTATTTATGGCCAAATTGTTCTTTATCGTGTAATAGTTATATAGTTGCATAGTTATATATAGTTTGGTAGTTAGGCTGCCTTCACAAGGTGCGTTTTGGGTGTACTTTTGGTGCGGTGGTTTTCAGAAATACGCAGCAATAAAGACAGTGTAACGGTGTGTATTTCTGCAAAAAAACACTTCAAAAACACACTGGCCGACATGTATGAAAGGGTTTTTCACCCTTTTTCTGGCGTATATACCATCAGAGTCTCTGGGGGTAACAGACTTTTAATGAGTTTTATTTCGCTCTTATCCAAAGTCACCAGAGATGAATAGTGCACTGACATATATCATATCCATGGCTGCTGCTCTGCTGCTGCTGCTAACACTCTCAGCTCTGCTCAGGCCCCTATTAGAGCAATGCTTCTGGTACTGCCATATGGGGCCTAAGCCATATGTGAAATAAGGGAAGCAGCTACCATCCCCTTATTTCATCTCAACCGTATGTGTGTCTTTGCTGATGGCTCCCTGCACCTCTGTATGTTCAGGACGTGTGTCCCAACCCAGGCAACATCACTGCATCATGCTGACTTTTAGTCTTGTACAATGGAGGCTACTTTGGACCTATGTCGTACAAGACTTTCAGGAGATGCTGCTTGCGCCCAAGAGGCCAGCGGGGAACTGGGAGAGGTAAGAGGCCAAGACCATACAGTGGTTTAACAAGACAGGGTCCACTCAGAACAGGCCTCGCCATGGTCGGCCAAAGAAGCATCATATCCAGAGATGAGTGCTGCCAGCATTGATGCAGAGGTTACAGGGGTTCAGAGTCAGCCTGTCAGTGCTCAAACCATACACCGCACACTGCATCATGTTGTTCCCAGAAGGAAGCCTCTTCTAAAGATGATGCACAGGAATTTACAAAATATGACTGGTGCACTGACTTTTGTGAGATACTGTATCTACCTGCCTAACTACCTGGGGCCTTACCTCACTATCAGGGACTCCAACTTACTACCTATGGTCCTTTCTCTCTATCTGCCGTCCTACTTCACTACTAGGTCCCCTATATACCTGCTTAACTATCTGGGGCCTTACCTCACTCTCAGGGACCATTGTTCATTACAGGTCCCCTATCTACCTCTCTAACTACCTGGGGCCCTATGTAAATACCAGGCACCTTACAACACTATCAGGTCCCCTATGTACCTGCCTAACTAACAAGTGCATTACCTCATTATCAGGGGCTGAAACTCAGTACCTAGGGCACTTTCTCACTACATGGGTCCCTACCTCACTACAAGGGGCCCTACTTCCCTACCAGGTCTCCTATGTACCTGCTTAACTATCTGGGGCCCTAATTCATTACCAGGTCCCCTATCTACTTCCCTAACTACTTGGGGCCCTATCTGAATTACCAGGCACCTTACTTCACTATCAGGTCTCCTATGTACCTGCCTAAATTCCTGGAGCCTTACCTTATTATCAGGGGCCCCAACTCGCTACCAGGTCTCTTATCTATCTACTTTACTACTTGGGGCCCTACCTAAGTAACTGGGCCCCAACCTAAAAAGTTGTTTGCACCCCAAAAGGATACCAATAAAAACCACAACTCTCGGTGCCAGAATGATCTCCCCTATGGCTGCATTGGTGCAAAACTAATAATGTTATTGGGCTATAAACATGACGCTGCAAAGCAAACAAAATTTAAGTAGCAAAACATAACAAAAACTCTAAAAATGAGATATCAGTGGAATCGTAATAACCCGCACAGTAAAGATGACATTGAACAAACTTCCACGAACTCCAAACAAACTATTCCCATAAACAATGACGCAATTTTATGTTTTTCTCCCATTTTGGGGGCGGAGGCTTTGGCTGTTGGGGCCTGACATTCCCGAGGGCGGCCCTGGCTCTGCTGTGTCTCTGACTCTCATGTGGAGGGATATACAGAAGCCGGAATTTTAATGAATCGCTCCCCGAGGTTGATTTCTATCCTCTCCCTCCGGTATCAGCGCCGGCTCCTTCCATCTCCTCTCCCCATTTGTATCTCATTACCGGCAGCCCTGAAAGTTGTGTTTGTGTCTAAAGAGGAGAATATGTTTCCCTGGACTGGAAATGAAATGTTTCTGTCGCCTTCCATTTCTCTCATTGATTGAAGTAAATATTTTTCCCTGTGAACAGTTTGTGATGGAGCCTCCCCGCTCCGGATGAATGCCGCGCTCCCAACACAAACCGCGCCATTCACTAAGAGCCAAATTGCTCTGTGGAGGAGATATATGGCTCGGAAATAGAGGCATTAGTTTTCCCTTTAAATAAATTTACACATGATTAAATTCTCCGATGGAAGAAAAATAGACGGCGCCGGCGGCCCGCTGCAGCTTTGCTGCTTTTTTTTACCATTTTGTTTCTGCTCTTCATATCAAGAAAATCTATTATGCGGGATGGATGGAGTCGTTCTGTGAGATATTGCTATAATGTGCAGAGATCATAATACCGCCACATCATTCGCTAAATAACAGCACAATAATCAGCAGAAATCCTGCTTATTGCATTGATCGAGGAGCTGCCACAGAGGACGTATCACCACAAGGATGTCAGTGCCAGCTCCGGGGGGCAGCATCTATAAGGTGGCGGCAGATATTTTGTCTATCCTTGATCTGAACCCTATAATGTCCCAATAAAAGGCACCATTGACAATCTGCACATCTATAGGGCCAGGGGGGTCCTCTTTGAAGCTGGGGGTGGATGTTTTGTCTATCCGGGATCTGAAACCTGGAATATTAGCAAAAGGCACCATTGGCTGAGCTGTCCCATCCCGTGGGCTGGAAGGGAACAGGACACAAAGGAAATGCAGCCTGATCTGCGGGCATCTTTGTTATAGAGCAGGAGGAGCAGAGCAGATTGATGGATATTTATGGGAACAGATTCTGTATAATTTATTCATTTATTCCTTCATTCAGGGCTTTGGAGTCCAGTGGGAGGTCTTACTCAGTGACTGGCAGCTATCTCACACTGTATGTAAAGGGAAGGCTGTCAATCACTAAGTAGGACCGCCCACTGGACTCCTAAGCTCAGAATAAACAGAAGTTTAAATAAATAAATTTATAATTTTTACTGAACTGTAAACAAGTTATACTAAATTATAAACTTTTTCTTTCTTTTTTTTCTTTCTCATAACTATCTACTTATATGTAGATATGTCTGTCTTTCCATCTGCCTCATAGCTATCTATCTATCTATCTATCTATCTATCTATCTATCTATCTATCTATCTATCTATCTATCTATCTATCTAGGAACTATATATATATATATATATCTATATTATATATATCTATCTATCTATCTATCTATCTCATACTATTATTATCTATCTACTATATATCCATCTATATCCTATCTATCTATCTCATATCTATCTATCTATCTATCTATCTATCTATCTCATAACTGTCTACCTACATATAAATAGATAGACTGCTATGAGTTATGAGACAGATAAATATGAGATAGATATGAAATAGAAAGATATGGGAGCGATATGAGATAGATGCATAGATAGATAGATAGATAATGATAGAAGAAGAGATAGATAGATGATAGTGAGAGTAGTATAGAGAGATGAAGATAGAGATAAATAGAGAGAGATAGATGATAGATATAGAAGATAGATAGATAGAGAGATAGATTTTAGAGAGATAATAGAAGAGGATAGATATGGAAGATAGATAGGAGAGAGTAGATTATGAGAAAAATAGATAGAGAGAGAGATAGATATGAGATAGATAGATAGATAGATAGATAGATAGATAGAGAGATAGATATGAGATAGATAGATAGAGAGAGAGAGATAGAGAGATAGATATGAGATAGAGAGATATGAGATAGATAGATAGAGAGAGAGAGAGAGAGAGAGATAGATAGGTAAATAAATAGATAGATACATGATAGATAGATATTAGATACATGGATAGATAGATATGAGATAGTCAGATAGATGGATAGATAGACAGATAGATAGATAGATAGATAGATATGAGATAGATAGATACAGGGGCGTAACTAGAGAAGCCAGGGCCCCAAAGCAAACTTTTGGATGGGGCCCCCGGCCCCCACCCCCTTCGCCCACCTCCCTGACCACGAACATTTACCAGGACATGCTGGTATATAATGTAGATAATACAAGGGGCACATACCTCACCATACATATCATCATTGTAACGCAGGAGTGGATTCGCTGGACCAACGCAAGCGATGATAGCTATGCCACGCCAGGGAAAGAGTCTAAGGAGCCCCCGGTTTTCACCAGAACCCGCGCAAAGGGGGGATGGATTGCTGCGGCGTTTAGGCTACCAGGTCGTTACCCCTGACGTGACTGTCCTGCGATGGGCCGGGGGACAGCGTGGTACATAGACGTAATCCAGAGGCGTAGTAGGGGACAGGCAGAAGGTAAGGGCAGGCGGCAGAGGTTCGTGTTCAGAGACGGTCAGACGGTCAGGGCAGGCGGCAAACAGGCAAGGTCAGGAAACGTAAGCAGGCGGACTGGTACACGGGTAATCAGGGAAAAACTTCAAGACACTCTAAACGACGGTAAGCACACCAACAATCTGGCAGAGAGTGCTGGGGGCGTATACCTTATATAGGACCAGCGGCCGTCAATAACCAATTAACGGCGCGCTGGCCCTTTAAATCTAGACAGCCAGCGCGCGCGTGCCTTAAAGGGGTTGTGCCAAGAAGGCCGTTACCTACCTCCCAAGCTGCGGCTGGCCCCTGGGTCGAGACTGGGCGTTCCTTCCCGCTGGGAAAATTTAAAAAACCCCCCTCTAGTTTGGAAATCGGTGACTCACCGCCCACGAGTCTGGCGGGTCCCCGCGTCCGATGCTCATCTTTCATCAGCCTCGGAGCGGGAGATCTCTGCGGTCCCAGCTGAGTGAATATGGTGAGTGTTCGTCCCGACCGCAGAGATCCGTGCTGCCCCACGATGTGGGGTCCTAGTTTTTCCCTTTTTGTCCCCTGTACCTCCCACCATCCCCTTTTCTCGTAGGGGTTAGGTATGTGTAGGGCTGAAAGCGGGGTTATTGTTAGAGGTTACAGCTAGGTTTAGAGTTTGGGGGGTTTTGGGTTTAGGGTAGGGTGGGGTTTGGGTTTTGGGGTTTGAGTTGGGTTTTGGGTTAGGGGTTCGGGGTAGGGTTGGGGTTTTGGATAGGGTTGGGGGTTAGAGGTGGGGTTAGGGTTGGGGTTACAGTTTGGGTTGGGTTAGAGGTGGGGTTAGGGTTATGATGGGGGTTAGAGGTGGGGTTTGGGGGTTAGAGGTGGGTTTTTACGGTTAGGGGGTTAGGGGGTTAGGGTTAGGTTTAGGGTTAGGGTTAGAGATATGGTTAGGGTTAGAGTTTATGGTTAGGGTTTAGAGGTAGGGTTAGGGGTTAAAAGGGTAGGGTTGGGGTTTTAGAGGTGGGGTTTTAGGGCTGGGGTTGGGGGTGGGGTTTAAAGGGGTAGGGTTAGGGGTGGGGTTTTTAGGGTTAGAGGTGGGGGTTAGGGCTAGGTTGGGTTTTGGGGTTTAGAGGTGGGGTTTTGGGGTTTTAGGGGGTTGGGGTTTTAGGGCTAGGGTTAGGGTTGGGGTAGGGTTGGGGGGTTGGGTTGGGGTTTTGGGGTCGGGTTTAAAGGGTTAGGGGGGGGGGGTAGGGTTGGGGTATGGGTTAGGGCAAGGGTTAGGTTTAGGGTTAGGGGTTTTAGGGTTTTTGGGTTTTTAGGGCTAGGGTTAGGGTTAGGGGTGGGGTTTTGGGGTTTGGGGTGGGGTTAGGGTTGGGGGTGGGGTTTTGGGTTAGGGTAGGGTTAGGGTTGGGGTTTGGGGTTTGGGGGTAGGGATTGGGGAAGGGTTGGGTTAGGGGTGGGGTTTTGGGGTTTAGGGCTGGGGTTTTGGGGTTAGGGTTGGGGGTTTAGGGTTAGGGTTGGGGGTTTAGGGTTGGGGTTTTTGGTTAGGGGTGGGGGTTTGGGGGTAGGGGGGGGTTTTTTTGGGGTTGGGGGTTTGGGGTTTGGGGTTAGGGTTAGGGGGGGGTTAGGGTTAGGGGTGGGGTTTGGGGTTTGGGGTGGGGTTTTGGGGTGGGGTTTGGGGTTTTAGGGTTAGGGTTAGGGTTGGGGGTTGGGGTTTTGGGGTTTGGGGTTAGGGTTGGGGTAGGGTAGGCTTGGGGTTTTGGGGGTTAGGGTTGGGGTTTTGGGGGTTGGGGTTTGGTTTGGGGGTGGGGTTTTGGGTTGGGTTTGGGGTTGGGTTTGGGTTGGGGTTAGGGGTAGGGCTAGGGTTGGGGTTTGGGGTGGGGGTAGGGTTGGGGTTTTGGGTTAGGGTTAGGGGGGCGGGCTAGGGTTAGGGTTAGGGTTTAAGGGTTAGGGTTTGGGCTGGGGTTTCAGGGTGGGGTTTAAAGGGGTGGGGGTTTAGGGTTAGGGGAGGGGTAGGGTGGGGGTGGGGGTTGGGGGTTGGGTTGGGTTGGGGGTAGGGTTGGGTTAGGGTGGGTTAGGGTTAGGGGTGGTGGGGTTAGGGTTAGGGGTGGGGGTGGGGTTGGGGGTAGGGTTTGGGTTGGGGGTTAGGGTTAGGGGTGGGGTTTTAGGGTTGGGGTTTTCCGGGGGGGGGTTTGGGGGGGTGGGTTGGGGTTGGGGTTGGGGGAAAGGGCTAGGGTTAGGGCTAGGGTTGGGGTTTGGGGGGTGGGTTTGGGTTGGGGTGGGGTTTTGGGGTTGGGGGTTTGGGTTTGGGGTTGGGGGTTAGGGTTGGGGGTAGGGTTAGGGTTGGGGGTAGGGTTAGGGTAGGGATAGAGTTGGGGGTAGGGTTGGGGGTAGGGTTAGGGTTGGGTTACGGTTAAGGTTGGGGGTAGGGTTAGGGTAGGGTTAGGGTTGGGGGTAGGGTTAGGGTAGGGTTAGGGGTAGGGGTAGGGTTAGGGGTAGGGGGAGGGGTGTGGGTTAGTGACCAAGTTGAGGTTGAAAAAATACAAATGAAGTTGTCAACACTATTTGGTCTGACTTAGTTTTTACACCCAAATCTCTGTGCCCAGCAAGCAGAGATTTTTTCCCCCGTTGGGAAAGCAAGCTTTTTTTTACTCCTAGTTGTAGGGTGTTGACCCAATTGTATGACAACAGGCGGATCTTTACGGCCCTTAAAAAGGCCCAAATGTCAGCTTCAAGTAAACCCCTTGCTTGCTGTCAGGAATTTGGGTGTAAATTTTTCTAAGGTTTTCTAATAGTTTTGTGTCCCGTGCAAAATTTAGTGAAAAAAAAAATAAAGATGCCAACCCCATTCGGTTTGACTTTGTTATTTAAAGCCAAATTTCATTTACAGAAGCAGGATTTGCTTGGAGTTGACTTTTGTCGTGTTGTTGAGTAAAGATCTTCTGTTTTTTTGTCAGTACAAAGGGGGTCAACAACCCCTAGAAGAAAAAAAAAAATGCTTTCTTTTTAAAGTAATTTTGTGTTAAAACACTTAAAAAAAATAAAAGGTGCTTGCTGTCAGTGAACGGGTTGGGGATAGAGTTGACATCTTTATTGGGGGATAGCGTTGTTTTTCGTGACAAAATTTGGGGGTAAATCCAAGTAAAGATGTCAACTTGTTTACCAAGTTCCCCTGACAGGGAAACACCTTTTTTTTGTTCCCCTTATTTGTTGGACAGTGAGGAAAAATTTTCAGGAGAAGCCCGACTGACCCTGACAGGGTTGTTTTTTCCATGTTGGGTAAAGGGAAAAAAAAAAGGACAGACATGGCAAAATCCTGTCCTGCCCTGTGGGAAATGGGGAGGATGGGCAGGAGATTTGGAGAAGAGCTAGCCATCCCTCAAGAAGTTTCAAAAGGAGGGGGGGGGGGGGAAATGAAATTGGGGGGGGGGCGGGGGGGGGGGGGGCCAAGGGGGGGGGGAAAAAGGGGTGGCCCTGTTTAGGCCGGGCAGGGAAAAACTACTGTGCCTGTCAGGCTGTGTGTCAGGAAGTGCTCGTTCCCAAGGGGGGGGTGCAGAGGAAGAGAAAGGGAAACCCCACAAACGCGGCCCGGGAGGCAGGAGGCTTTGAAAAGGGGCGATCCAATGACAACCAGGTTGGGGGCAGTGATATGGTTTTTCAAGGTCCGCTGTGGCCCCCTTACACTTTTTTTTAAAGACTTTCAATTTGGGAAAAATGCTAAAATTTTGATTTTTAAGCATCCTACGTCAAAATTTTTTTGGTGGCAAAAACCCCTTTAAGCACGGTTTGCGGCGGCCCGGTGTCGAGCCGGACAGGGAGCGGGGGACTGGGGGTACGGGGGTTTCCGCCCGAAGCAGAAGGACAAGGGGTGCGGGCAGCCCCGGCCCCGCGGGGGCCCCGTAAAACGAAGGGGGGCAGGCGTTGAGCTGAGAAGATACAGAGGGTTTTGGGTTGTGAAGATGTCAATAGGGTGGTGGCCCCCCCAGCGGGTGACGCCATTCTTCAGGAAAGCTTTTGGCCAGTAATTCGCGGTCAAAATGTAAAATTTTTTCTCGGCAGGAGGAATGTCTTGGAGAAAAAAACCCAAGTATTTTGGTTAACGAGGGGGATCTTGCAGGAGAAACAGCACCGGCACCGATGAAGAAGCACCCCTTCCAAAAATAAGGGCGGTTTTTTTGGGGGGGGCCGCTTTTTCCTTTATTTTCTTCCATTTATTCTTTTTTTTAAACCAAACCAAAATTTTTTTTAAATTTTAAATTAAAAACCCCAAAAAATTAACCCCCCCTTTCCCCAAACCCCCTTTAAAAAATTTCCCCCAAAAAAAAAAAAAAAAAAGAAAACCCCAAAAAACCAACCCCCCCCCAAAAAAGATCTGGGGAGAAAATTGGAATATGTCCCAAATAAACAATCACCAGAGTGAGTAGGTCCCGAAAGATTCATTGACAAAGTTCTGAAATACGCAGGGGGATTGCAGAGGGGCGAAGGGAAACCAAATGCTCGAAATGGCCGCCCGCGTTTAAAAGCCCTTTTCCCTTATGCTTCCTTAATGCGATTAAGTTTTAGGCACCCCGTGATCCCGCTTGGAAAATATTTTCGCCCAGCAGGCGGGCGAAAAGTTTGAGATCAAGGGAGGGTTTGCGTTTTTTTCTCTATGATGTATCGACATGCCTTTGTCCGGGACGGAGAGGGGGAAAAACCGGCTCTGGGAGGAGTACAGTAGGTTGCGATCAAGGGAAGTCAATGGGGCAGTCATAAGGCGGTGTGGAGGAAGCGTTTTGGCCTGTTCTCCAAAAGACATCAGCAAAGTCCCAGTATGGGTAGGTAGACCTGGTGGAGGCTTGGCAGACTTCCGGGAGGCGACCTGAGAAGCGAGTTGCGGCTTAGACAGGCAATGTGAGCAACACGCGGAACCCCAACGCATGACTTCACCTGTGCTCCAATCCAAGGTCGGGGTATGGTCCTGCAGCCAAGGGAGGCCCAGAAGGATTTCTGAGGAGGATTGAGGCAGGACAAGAAGTTGCAACATTTCCTTGTGAAGAGCCCCAATCTGCAAGAAGAGGGGGCAGTACGGAAGCGGATAGCGTCCTTAAGGCATTCGCCACTGACCGAGAAGACGAACATAGGTTTCTGCAACGGAATCACAGGGAGAAGAAACCTGGTCACAAGTTCGTGGCTTATGAAGTTTTCTGCCGATCCTGAATCAATAAAGGCGGTGGCCTGAAAGGTGCTGTCCGGTGAAACACCAACAAATACGGGCATGGTCAGATGGAGAGAGGTCGCTCTGACACCTAGGGTCGCCTCTCCAACGAGCCCTAAGTGCGGAAGTTTCCCGGGCACACCGGTCAGTCCCCAATAAAATGGCCAGAACCGCCACAATAGAAACACAGCTGCTTCTGACGACGCTGTGAACATTCCTCCTGGGACAGGTGGGCTCTCTCGACCTGCATAGGTTCCTCTTCGGAGACCATCGGAGGAGGAAGAGGTGACCGCTGGAACGTGGGAGCCAAGCGGGGGAAACGGCGTGGATGGACGGTTTCCCGTTGATGGCGGAGCTCTTGTTGCCTTTCCGCGAAGCGAAAATCCACTCGGGTGGCTAAGTGGATTAGGTCATCCAAAGCAGCTGGTAGATCCCAAGCGGCGAGCTCATCCTTGATTCGCCCCGAGAGGCCTTGCCAAAATGTCGCCACCAACGCTTCATTATTTCAATCCAGCTGCGAAGCGAGAGTGCGAAACTGCACTGAATACTGACCGACCGTGGAGTCGCCCTGACGCAGCCGGAGCAGCGCTGCGGCTGCCGAAGACTTACGACCTGGTTCCTCATAGAACGTGCTAAGCCCCCGAAGGAAGGTTTGGAGGTCGGCTGTCAGAGGATCCCCTCGATCCCATAGGGGCATGGCCCAAGCCAAGGCTTCTCCAGACAAGAGGCTGATTATGAAGGCCACCTTGGCACGCTCGGTAGGGAATTGATGCCCTAACATCTCGAGGTGGATGGAGCACTGGCTGATGAACCCACGGCATTTCTTGGGGTCTCCATCGTAGCGTGAGGGGAGTGGCAGGTGCAGAGAAGGTCCCGAAGCCGAAGCAGGTAGAGCAATAGATGCCGAAGCAACGGATGCGGGTGCGGAGGCGGCAGCCGGTGGAGGTAGACAGGTCGCCAGGTTCTGCATCATGGTCGCTAGCTGGTCGATACGTTGACTCTGCTTGGCGAGAGCCGTCGTGACATCCCGGAGGTCGGGCAGAGGTACCCTAGCGGAATCCATGGCCAGTTTGTACTGTAACGCAGGAGTGTATTCGCTGGACTAACGCACGCGATGATAGCTAAGCCACACCAGGGAACAGAGTATAAGTAGCCCCCGGTATTCACCAAAGCCCACCGCAAAGCGGGATGGACTTGCTGCGGCGTGAGGCTACCAGGCCGTTACCCCTGACTTTACTGGCTTGCGATGGCGGCCAGGGTACAGTGTGGTACAAAGACGTAATCCAGAGGCGTAGTCAGGGACAGGCAGATCGTCATGTCAGGCGGCAGAGGTTCGTGGTCAGAGACAGGCAGACGTTCAGTGCAGGCGGCAAACATGCAAGGTCAGGAAACTTAAGCAGGCGTTCTGTTACTCGGGTAATCAGGACAGAACTTCAAGACACTCTAAACGCACGGTAAGCACATCAACAAACTGGCAGAGAGTGCTGGGGGCGTATACCTTATATAGGACCAGCGGCCGTCAATAACCAATTAACGATGCGCTGGCCCTTTAAATCCAGACCAGCCGTCGCGCGCGTGCCTTAAGCAGCGGTTATGCGCGCGGCGGCTGTCAGAGCCGGCCACAGGAGCGGGGACTGGTGAGTACGGGGTTTCCTGCCCCGATGCAGAAGGACAACGGCTGCGGGCAGCCACGGCACCCGCACCGGACCCCGTAAGTGCAGGGGGGGGTGGCCGAGGCGAGCCGCGGTGCCAAGCGCCGTGACAATCATCATACGGCTACCAAACAAATCCACTATACCAAAACCAACATTACCAATAACTCTATTACATAGGAACCTGATTATACCGCCAGAACACGACCACAAAGTGACTGAATAATACCCCTATACTATTACTGAACAGTACACAAAGACCAATACTACCACCATATAGTGACCATATAGTGGTATATCCTAGTGTACACAGGCTCTGCAGACTGTATATAACCACAATACAGTGACCATATAGAGGTAGACACCAGTGTACACAGGCTCTGCAGACTGTATATTACCTGCATAAAGTGACCATATAGTGGTAGACACAAGTGTACACAGGCTCTGCAGACTGTATGTTACCCCCATACAGTGACCATATATTGGTAGACACCAGTGTACACAGGCTCTACAGACTGTATCTGACCACCATACAGTGACCATATAGTGGTAGACACCAGTGTACACAGGCTCTGCAGACAGTATATTACCTCCATAAAGTGACCATATAGTGGTAGACACCAGTGTACACAGGCTCTGTAGACATATAAGTGATTACAGTGCAGTTACATCTTGTGACTCACAGGTGACGTTTCTCTGATGAGTCGTTGACTTTCCCTTTTGTTCTGCATGCGGTCCAGTCGGCCATGATGACGTCTCCCGACCGCTTGTCCCTGGAGATTTAGACACAAATATCTTAGAATCCTGACTTTTCCAGCACCTGCCCCCCTGGCTATATGGGGTCCATTTAGGCAGGCAGGGTTTAGATAGGATATAACTCAAAACCCAACTCAAAGAAATACTTCAGATGTACCCTAGTCCCAACTGAAAGAAAAACCCCAACCCTAGCTCCAGCTGTAACCCTAATTCTGACCCTATACTAAACTGTAATTCTTGACCTAACTCTGAACCTAAACCAAACCTTAACCCTAACTCCAGCCTTAACTCTAACAAAAACTCCAACTCTAACCTTAACCCTAACCCCTTGCATAACTGCAACCCTAAGTCAAAGAAAGACTTCAATTGTACCTCACCCCTAACAGAAATTAAACCCTAACCCCAACCCAATTTTTAAACCCACCGTACCCCCAAATTAAGAAAACCCAACTCCGATTCTAACCCAGCTGAAGATCCAACCTAAACCCCACGTCCAGCTCAAAGAAAAACCCCAACCCTAGCTCTAACCCTTCCCCAACATTAGGTTAGGGATAGGGTTGATTTATCTCTGATTTCCCCCATCAATGGGTTTGTGCCATCTCAAATTAAATTGCTAATATCTAGGCCAAATTAACCCATGACCCAACAGACCAATGTCTTTAACTAGAGTAAGCCACAATGGGATCCATCTGTAGCAGTGCTTGTTGATGGTCTCCATGGTAGATGCTTGTTGATGGTCTCCATGGTAGATGCTTGTTGATGGTCTCCATGGTAGATGCTTGTTGATGGTCTGCATGGTAGATGCTTGTTGATGGTCTCTATGGTAGATGCTTGTTGATGGTCTGCATGGTAGATGCTTGTTGATGGTCTCCATGGCAGATGCTTGATGGTCTCCATGGCAGATGCTTGTTGATGGTCTCCATGGTAGATGCTTGTTGATGGTCTTCATGGTTGATGCTTGTTAATGGTCTCTATGGTTGATGCTTGTTGATGGTCTCCATGGTTGATGCTTGTTGATGGTCTCCATGGTAGATGCTTGTTTATGGTCTCCATGGTTGATGCTTGTTAATGGTCTCTATGGTAGATGCTTGTTGATGGTCTCCATGGTAGATGCTTGTTGATGGTCTCCATGGTAGATGCTTGTTGATGGTCTCCATGCATTACCAGACCACTTTTCAATTGTTTAAAATAGAATATTTCAATTCAAACTGAGCTTATTATGAAGGACATAGCTGCAAATATCCAAGATCCAGGGGCGGGGGCGTCCCATCACCTGCCAGGGAACATGTCAGCTTAAACGGTGCAGAATACTGAGGATGGAGTGAGAAATGATTATAATTCTCCGGACTTCACATTTCTCGGTGACGCATCAGGATATCAGGAATGACAGCTGATGAATGGGTCTCGGCCTCAGAACTTTGGGAGAAAAAATCACCAGAATATAAAGTTAAAGTTTAGCTGCTCTTAGTCGCCAGGCACAGATTGCTAATGGGGAAATCTAATTAAAGTAGCTAATGACGCACCTGGAGCTGAATTCTAAACTTAAACTCACCTCGGATAATGCAGATCTTAATTGGAATTTCCTCATCCAGAAAGTCAGGAATAGGTTCATCTCTGATAACTGCAGAAATTTAGGATATCTGGGATCTGTGTCAGGAGTTTCGATGCCCGTTCAGATAGTGGTGGTGTCGAAAATTATAACCACAACCCTAACCAACACTACCTTTACTCCCACCCTAACCCCCAACTCAAAGTAGAACCCCAACCCTCACACCCACCCTACTATAACACCAACCCTAACCTCAACTCAAAGAAAGACTTCAATTGTATCCCAACCCTAAGCCCAAATCAAAGAAAAACTTCAAGCGTAACTCTAAATGCAACCTACTGTAATTCTTATCATAACTTCAAGCTTAAACCCAACCCAAACCCTAAAACAAATCTAAACCCTAACAAAAACTCAAGCTCTGACCCTCACTCAAAGAACAACCCCAACCCTAACTACAATCCAAAGATAACTCAAACCCCAACTCAAAGAAATACCTAAACTGTACCTTAATCCCGACTCAAAGAAAAATCCCAACCCTAACTCCTATCTGACCATAACTCAAACCCCAACGCAAAGTAATACTTCAGCTGTACTCTAACCCAACTCAAAGAAAAACCTGAACTCTAACTCCACTCCAACCATAACTCAAACCCCAACTCAAAGAAATACTTCAGCTGTACTCTAATCCCAACTCAAAGAAAAACCTCAAACCTAACTCCACTCCAACCATAACTCAAACCTCAACTCAAAGAAATACCTCAGTTGTACCTTAATCCCGACTCAAAGAAAAATCCCAACCCTAACTCCTATCTGTCAATCAGGTCTGTGCATTGAGAGAAAAAAAAAACACACATTTGGCTCCTGCAGGGATATGAACCTAGGACTCCTATGCAGAAAGTCAGAAGTGCTAACCACTCAGCTACATTGTAGATACTCACAGCTCTTCCCATAAACCACAGGTGTCAAACTGCGGCCCTCCAGCTGTTGGGAAACTACAACTCCCATCATGCCCACTGTTATAGATTATACAAATGCATGATGGGAGTTGTAGTTTTCCAACAGCTGGAGGGCCGCAGTTTGACACCTGCCATAAACAAACCTTTGCCTACAGTGAGCACACTGTGGGGAAAGGCATGGTGATGTCACGCCTGCTGGGTCACATGATATGCAGATCAAAAAAATCATACACACCCCCTTCTGAACACACTGAAAGCTGAAAAGACTAAAGCAGGACATGAAATGCCTGGAATTTAGACAGTGAGCCCCAATGGGGACAAAACCAATATGAATAGTAACAATCTCTATACAGCGCTATGGCAATTAATAAAATAAATCAAAATAATTACATTGTAGCGGCTCCAGATTTCCCCAGGACCAGGGCCGCCACCAGAAATTGCCGGGCCCCGGACAGCTGAAGCACCTGGCCCCCCCCCCCTTCCCAAGTCCGCCCCTTTGCTGCCCCGCCCCCACCCACAACCCCTACACCAGAAAGAAAGTTTTTTTTCTGTGAAGAAAAAGGGGGAAAAAAAAGCAATTGCGCCATTGTTTTTTGATTTGGTTCTTGTTGGTTTATATAATATATAGTTTATCTGTATTTTGCAGGTCAGTATGTATACAGGAGCCAGCAAATACCGCCAGATGATCACCACGTGTCACCACTGTTACTGACCAAACCCAGTATACCCAGACCAATAATACCAATAGCAACAATATACAAAGACCAAATAATACCCCACATATCATGGCCATATGATGACTAATACCACTGTAAAGTTACTGATTAAAACAGTATACCAAGACCAATATCACCAAGTAACAACAATATACAAAGACCAAATAATACCAACACATCATCACCACATATCTCCACCATAAAGAAACTGAATAATACCGCCATACTGTTACTGATATAAAACCATTACACCAAGACAAATATTACTGACATACAGTGACCATTTAGTGGTAGATACATGGTTACACAGTGCAGTTACATTTAGTGACTCACAGCTGACGTCTTTTCTGATGTGTCGTTCATTTTCTTTTTTCTTCCCCATTTGCTCCAGACCACAGTGATAACATCTCGTGGCTGCCACTTGTCCCTGAAGAATTCACAACACAGACACCTGAGACTTCTCATTTTTCTATCACCTTCCCACCTGTGCCCCCACCCAAATGTACAAATTCCCAATACATAGTGCCCAAATGGTAATAATTACACCCCTAGTGGACCAGTAGTTAGATATATAGGCTTCTTGTAGAAGTATTTCATTAAGACTCCTAGCATATAAATAGGAATATAAGTTCCCCTCTTGTAGGTAGGTATATAGGGCCCCAGAAGGTAGAGGCCCCAGTTGGTAGTTAGAGTCCCCCCGTAAAGTAGGTAGATAGGGGCCTTCAGACGGTCGGTAGATAGGTATAGTCTGCCCAGTAGGTATGTAGGGACCCCCAGAAGGTAGGTAGATAGCTGGCCCACAGTAGATAGGGCCCCCATATCTAAGAGACCTGCATGGTGCCCCACAAGAGGCCCAACACTTTTCAGGGCTCTTAAAGAGGACAATAATAAAAAAAACACCTCTGGGCCCTAAAAGAGGCCTCACCCTTTTCAGGGCCTCACATTTGGACAAAAAAAAAATCTTTGGGCCCCACAAGAGGCCCCACACTTTTAGGACCACACAAGAGACCCCACACCTTTAGGGCCCCGCAAGATGCCCCACACCTTTAGGGCCCCCCAAGATGCCCCACACCTTTAGGGCCCCCCCAAAGAGGCTCCACACTTTTAGGACCACACAAGATTCCCCACAGCAAAAGGGCCCCGCAAGATGCCCCACACCCTTAGGGCCCCCCAAGATGCCCCACACCTTTAGGCCCCAAGATGCCCCACACCTTTAGGGCCCCGCAAGATGCCCCACACCTTTAGGGCCCCCAAAATGCCCCACACCTTTAGGGCTCCCCAAGAGGCTCCACACTTTTAGGACCACACAAGATGCCCCACACCTTTAGGGCCCCGCAAGATGCCCCACACTTTTTAGGGTCCCGCAAGAGGCCCCAAACAAAAGCAAAATTAAAAGTCTACAGTGTGGGTGGAGGGGCCGTGCAGAAGAATGATGAGGGTCCGTCGGAGGAACGAGGAGGGTTCACACTGTGGGAGGAGGGGCCTGGCCTCAGATGCAGTCCTAGCTAAATGCATTTACATAGAAAAAGGATTGTTCTCTTAATTACTTACTTCAGTACAGGGGCCATGACAGGACAGGAACCGCAGCTCCCCTCTCTCCATTTGCGCGGCATCGGCCGGGATGTCTACACAGTTAAATCAGTGAGGCGGGGCTTCACTGGTTTAGTTTGTACGTGTATCATAGCATCCCGGCCGGTGCCGCGCACATGGAGAGAGGGGAGCTGCGGTTCCTGTCCTGTCACGGCTCCTGTACTGAAGTAAGTAATTAAGAGAACAATCCTTTTTCTATGTAAATGCATTTAGCTAGGACTGCATCTGAGGCCGGGCCCCTCCTCCCACAGTGTGAACCCTCATCGTTCCTCCGACGGACTCTCCTCATTCTTATGCGGGCCGCGCCCCTCCTCGTACTTTTGCGGTCCGGGCCCCTCCTCCAACAGTGCGCCGCGCCCCTCATTGTACTTCTGCGGGCCGGGCCCCTCCTCCGACAGCGTGCCGCGCCCCTCCTCGTTCTTTTGCGGGCCGGACCGCTCCTCCCACAACATGCCGCGGCCCCTCTTGGTGCCTCTAATACTGTGGTCGGGCCCCTCCTCCCACAGCGCAGCCCCTCCTGGTTCCTCCCGCAGTACAGCCCAGCCGTCCGTGAAACAGAGGGCCTGTTTTCATGGGCCCCCTTTGTTTCACTTTTTTCCCCCCCGGCCCCCGTAAGCGTCCCGGTAGTACTGCCTTTATGGCGGCCCTGCCCAGGACTCCAGGTTACATTTTTATAGCTGTGTATAAAAGAAAGAGAAGTTTAGCTCCTTTACATCTCTACCTCCAGGGAGTCCTCTCCTCACCCCAGGAGCCGATAAATAACAATGCAAACACATAAAGGGCGATTTTAATGCAGTCTAAAACAAAAGCCTTTCCCTTTTTGTTCCTCAGACTTTTGAAAAAACCCAACGAAGTGAAGAACAAACACAACGTGGCGCAATGATCCGAACGCTTTGTCTGCGGCGCTGGAAGCAGCGGTAAAGGAGACGCATGGATTCCTTTCAGTTACAAATGTGCCGGGTGTGCCCTAGACGACGCCTGGGCCCTCCACTTATATTTTGGCTTCTCAAAAACCCTTTTTGGGCAAAAATTATAAGGCTAGAAGTGTAAATGTTACAAATTCTTTTAACCCCCCGCCCATCAAATCCCTCTAATCCCACCCATTTCACAAAGAACAGTGATAAGTTGGAAAACTGCAAATCCATCACAACCTCTTTTTTGGGCCCCCAAACTCCATGTGTCACCGCTCTTATAGTAAAGAATCCCCCATCACAACCTCTTGGGCTTGGGTCATAGGGCACTTTTCTTACACTAAAGAATCCACCACCACAACCTCTTGCGGCCCCGGACTCCATAGTATCATTGTCCTTACAATAAAGAATTCACCATCACAACCTCTTGTGGCCCCGGACTCCATAGTGTCACAGCTCTTTTAGTAAAGAATCCACCATCCAAAATCTTTTGGCCGAAACTCCATGTGTCACTTTCTTAACAAAAACCACAACCCCCTTGTGGCAAGGCCCATATGTCACTGCCCTTTTAGTAAAGAACCACCATCCAAACCCCTTGGGGGCCCCAAGTCCCCTGTTCATGATCTTTCACAAAAACCCACTACCACAACCTCTTTGGGGCCCCATGCTCCCTGTTCCTCCTTTTTTATTGAATCCCCTCACATCTCTTGTAGCTCAGACTTTTAGTGTCAGTGTTCTTTCACTAAAGAATCCCCACCAACCCCCTTTTGGCCCTGGATCCCTAGGAAACCCCTCTTATACTAAAAAATCCCCCTCATAACCCTTTTTAGCCCGGCTCCAAAGTTCCCTGTTTTTAGTACGAAACCATCATCGCAACCCTTGTGGCCCCCGGTACTAGTGCCCCTGCCTTACGTAAAGAATACATCTCGCAACCTCTTGTTTCAGTGTCTCCATATGTCACTGCTCTTAAGCAAAAAATCCTTTTTCCCAAACCCCTTGTGGCCCCCAAACTCCATAGGTCAGGGTTTTTAAGTAAAGAATTC
>JAODAL010030972.1:0-49146 GCA_025379985.1 Phyllomedusa bahiana | reverse complement strand
ATAAAATTTGGTATTTTGGCACCTTTTAAAAACCCCTTTGCAGTGACAAAAAATTTTCCCTTGAAATTAAAAATTGAAGTGAAAGGGGTGGATTTTAATGAAAAAAGCTGAACTGCCCCCAAAGTGAAAAAAAAAAATTTTCCCGGGAAATGTATCCCGGATAATAAAAGTGGAGTTTTGCCCCTATCAAATACCCCGCGGTAAACTACAAAATTGTTGTTTTCAAATTTAAGTGCAAGGTGGCTCTATGAAAAAAACCTTGCCTGCGCCAAAGTGAAAAAAAACCCAATTGAAAGTATACGGATAAAAAAAGGGGTTTTTTTCCCACCTACGAATCCCCCTGCGGGACGAAAAAATTTGCTGTATTCAAATTTAAGTGAAAAGGGGGGATCTATGAACAAAGCAGGCCTGCCCCAAAAGGGAAAAAAAAACCCTATCTAAAAAGGTAAAACGGATAAAAAAAGGGGTTTTTTTTTGCACCTAGAAATAAAAACCGGGGTTTGGACAAACCAAAATTTGTTTGAAATTAAAATTTTAAAGTGCAAGGTGGATCTAGAAAAAAAGTTTGGCCTCCCGCCAAATTTAAAAAAAAACCCTACCCTGAAAATGTAAACGGATAAAAAAAGGTTTTTTTTGCCCCTATCAAATACCCCTTGGGTGACGACAAAATTGTTTGGTATTCAAATTTAAAAGTGAAAGGGGTGGCTCTATAAAACAAAACTACCTGCGCAAAAGTAAAAAAAACGGTTTCCCTGAAATTATCGGAAAATAAAAGTGGATTTTTTTGCACCTACCCAAATAAAAACCTCCCAGTGACGACAAAATTGCTGTATTTAAATCAAAAGTGCAAGGTGGCTAATGGAAAAAAAGTTCCCTTTGCCCCAAAAAACTAAAAAAAAACCCCCTATCTGAAATGTATACGGAATCAAAAAAGGGTGGGGGTTTTTCAGCCCCTAGGGCCCCTTTTAAAAATTTCTCAGCCTAAGTACAGAAACAAAATAATCTGCAAATCCTCTAATCTCCCTTTGGGTTCAATTTTTACAGCTAAAAGAATAGTTTGGGGTGTAAAACAAAATAAAACAGTTTCCCCTGAGCTTTTTTTAAAGAGAGCCCGAGCACACCGCCTCCTCCCTTTTGAGACAAAAGAACACACTGATCATAAACGGGAAGGGCTTTCTTGAAAAAGGGGGTCATGTGTTTTTTCCACCCAAAAGGGCAACCTTTACACCCCCCACATGTCGTCCGCCCCAACCCAGCTCCCCCTCTCTATTCTGTAAGCTGATTTGCTGGCCGCCAAAATGACAGGAAGTGCTGAAAATGGCGCGATATTAATAGTTTAAACGCGCAGATTTTCACCTAAATTATCGCGTGATCGAAAAAATCCAATCAACATTAAAACCATGCCGATTTCAACTTTGTCGATAATAATCACTCAACACTAGATATGACACTGAGCACCTGCATGCAACCTCTATGGTGAGGCCTGTTCTGAGTGGAACCTGTCTTGTTAAACCACTGTATGGTCTTGGCCACCATGCTGCAGCTCAGTTTCAGGGTGTTTCCATTCTTCTTATAGCCTAGGCCATCTTTATGTAAAGCAACAATTCTTTTTTTCAGATCCTCAGAAAGTTCTTTGCCATAAGGTGCCATGTTTAACTTCCAGTTGTTACTAGTGGTCCTGCAGCCCCCTGTTCGGGCTGCAGACACACTCGGGTCCCTGCTGTCCGCCTGGCTTTGGAGACAAGTGGCGCCATGTTCCGCGTGTCGGACAGCGGGCGCACTCGCTCCCCTATACAGTCAAACTTACCCGACCGTGCTTTCCTGCGGCTCTTTTGTCGGCCTATGTGCGCCTCCCTGCTCCTTAGGGTGTGCGCGCGCCGGCTCTTAAATTTAAAGGGCCAGCATGCCGGCAATTGATTGTTTGCCGGTCGCTGACCCTATATAAGGTGTCCACTTCCGGAAAGTCCTTGCCGGATCTTCAGTGCCACTAGCCTGTTGAGAAAGTGTTCCCAGTGCGTTCCTGTCTATTCCGTGTTTCCTGACCTTTTGCTATGTTCTTGACCACGAATCTACACCGCCTGCCCTGACCTGTTGGCCTGACCTTGACTTTGAGTTCGCCTTACGAGTCGGTCCCTCGCTGCGCTTCGGCTGCTGCCGCAAGTTTGTCGCATCAGGGGTAGCGACCTGGTAGGACTCCTGCGGCAGCAAGCCCATCCTGCCTTGCTGCAGGCTCTGGTGAAGACCAGGACCTACTTAGACCCCGCTCTCTGCCGTGGCTGCTACCACCGCTTGCGGTGGTCCAGTGGATCCACTACCTGTGTCGTTACACCAGTGACCAGTATGAGAGAGTGTAAGAGTGATAACATCAAATTTAACACACCTACTCCCCACTCACACCTGTGATTTTGTAATTCTAACGCGTCACATGACATCGTGGAGGGGAAATGGCAATTAAGGCTCAATTTGTCCATTTGCACTTAGGGGTGTACTCACTTTTGTTGCCAGAAGTTTAGACATTGATGGCTGTGTGTTGAGTTTTTCTGAGGGCACACCAAACTTACACCATTATACAAGCTGTACACTGACTACTTTACATTGTATCAAAGAGTCATATCTTTGCAAAGGGCATTAAATATCTTGGACAACTATATGTTGACGGGAAATTTCCTGATCTCCAGGAGTTGGCGAATAGACTCAATCTACAGAGGGGAACCCTTTTCAGATACTTCCAGTTGTGCCATGCCTGTTTTAAACAGTTTGGAGGGGGTACCATCCAAATGGAGTGTGGGGCTCTGGAGAGGGTGGCTCGGCGTGAAGAATCAGTTAAACCTGTTTCTACATTTTATAAAAACATAATGAAGTGTCAGCCATCTCCTATTAAAAAGGCCTTCGAGAAATGGTGCGGGGACATTCCAGAGCTAGAGTCCCATCATTTGGAAGAGCTGGTGTCTTCATGGAGATCCACGGTAATTAGTGCTAGAGATCAACTGATACAGATTAAATGGTTACATAGGGTATATTATACACCTACGCGATTGGCCCTGATGGGGAAACTGCCTAGCCCGATTTGCACTAGATGCAACAGTGCGAGAGGTTCCCTAGGGTATGCCCTAGGAGTAGAATATTTTGGTCCGAGGTTCATGGGTTTTTGAGTGAGAAGCTTGGCCTACCGGCAGTGTGTGCTCCTGAAGTTTGCCTACTAGGCCTCGTAGAAGATATAGTTCAGACCACATTTGAGCGACAGCTGTACAGGATTCCCATGTTCTATGCCCGAAAAACCATACTATTAAACTGGAAGCCTCCTGGGCGTCCATCTCTGGGACACTGGAAACAATTAGTGAATGGGGACCTGGCTATGTATAAGCTCACCTTTGAGGCACGTGAAGTACCAGATACATTTTTGGACGTTTGGAGCGTGTGGATCACTTCACAAGCTGACAAATAGTTACTTAGGTTGTGTTGAGGGGTTGAGGGCTGGGCGTCGGAATGTGGAGATTGACTGAGGTATGGCTGTTTTATAAATAAAATTGGCTGAATGGGGTGAATGGGTTCGAATGGAACCAAATCATCTATTGTTCTGCTTAAATATTGATGACTGCCGGACTCCTATCGACAGTATGAACATCTGAATATGGTCAGTGGTGTAATTATGTGCAACTTGATGTAGATGTTACGGCCAGACATTATATATCTGTAGTATGCATGATATTCAGTTATATGTTGTGATGAAGTTGATGTTGCTAAAACCAAAAATCTTTTCAAAATAAACACTTAAAAAAAAAAAAAGAGTCATATCTTCAGTTTTGTCCCATGAAAAGATATAATACACTATTTACACCAATGAGTTGACCCACTTTAGTTAGATACTGTATATAAATAACTTGAGAGAGAAAGCATTACAGTGTTCAAACACATGTGTACACCAGATAGGAAAAATGTGCTTGGTCAGGAAGGAACTGCTTGAAGTACATATAGTCTTAGGCATTGGAGAAGCTATCTACACATAGACACAACTATCTTATAAAAACCTAAGAAAGTAGAACTTTACAGTGGAGTTTACAGATTTAAGAATGTAATGTATATCACAATGTTATACAATTGTATAATCTTTTTATTTTAGTTGCTTTCTCGTTCTGTCTTTTTTGCTGTCAATGTGAAAAAGAAGTTCTTGTTTACATCCAGAAGTTGAAAACTCATCCAGTCTTAAATACTTCAGAAACAGCACAAATCCCGCTGTTGCTTTTATAATTTGCTGAATTCTGCCTATTTTTTTCACCTGTTAGTAGACATTTCATATAGTTGCTCTATTGTAAAAAGGTGGCAGGTAATGGGTTGGGTTGTGATCACCATGCAAGAGAAAAAAGGTGCAGCAAGGACCTCCCAGTTCACAGTAGGTTGGTCAAACTCACAATAGCTTAAAGGGGTTGTCTCGCTACAATGATTGGGTTTTAATAAAAGATCTTTAAAAAACAAGCAGCTTTGCAATATATGTTCATTACAAATGGCCTACTGATTTTGAGTTATCCCTGGTAGTAGGAGTGCATAGTAATAATAGAACAGATCAGGGGGGCATGTGAACGGTTCATATCCCTCTCTGCTCTGCTGTATTTGTTACACATCGTGATTATAATAGAGATAATTAAAGACAGATAACTGTCATTAATTCAAAAGGGATCATGGTACTAGAGCGCTAAAAAGAAAATGGACAAGGAGCAATAGCTATTCTTGTCTATACATTCAGTGGGCAAAACATAACACGTTTCGCTGATATCAACATCAGCTTCCTCAGATGTATCACCTACAACAGTACAACAGGTTTATATGTATATATGCATGTTTTCTTTTTAGCGCTCTAGTACTGTAATCCCTTTTAAATTAATGACAGTTATCTGTCTTTAATTATTTCTATTATCTCCTACCCTCGGCGTCCCCCGTGGAATCCTAGGCGGGATCGTTCCGGAGCTGATTCCTCTATTGGAAAAGACAACCTTTGGAAATGTGCTAAAAATGTATATGCGAGCTGTACCGTGGATTCGTACAGCTGCAATAGGTGAGCACCGTACTATCTCCGAGGTCGTTTTATCATTTGTCATAGAATTCAACTGCGCTTTTGTTTCCAGCTTTTATTCACCCAGCGATACGATCTATCTGAGGGGGAATATTTCTTTTGTCTACCACATCGTGATTATAGTAACACACTTCACAGCTGCCCTGTGTCTGTTCTGATGGGAAGACAGTGTTTGTGTTTGTTGTTGCTTGAGATGTCCTTGGAGATATGTATGCTAAGCAGGGGGTATAGGAACCTTTACATCCCCCCTCCCTCCCTGCTCTGCTATTAGCATATACAGCTTCACAGACCTCTCCACACTCATAGATCAGCCCTCACCCTGTTGTCTCCTGACTCTGTGCAGCTTATTCAGCAGTGAGCAGCAGACCTAGGCAGGCACTCACAGGGTTAACTCTGGCAGCAAACCCCCTCGACCCGACCCCCCCCCCCTCTCCACGCTGTAAAGAAGTTACTGCAGTTGGAGAAGGAGAGCTGTGTGCTGAGGGGAGGGGGGAAGAGGGAGGAGAAGAGGCAGACAAGAAGCACGCCCCTGAATTCAAAAATCCTTTGCTGCCAGACACATTGAAGTAGGCTGAAAGCCTGTAGTGAGACAACTCCTTTAACTTACCGGAGACAAGACTCTTGATGGTTCTAATATTTAAAAGGCACAAATGCTTCATTGTTATCTGGCAGAGGCACAGCACTTACAGAGGCTAAACAGGCTGGTAGTTGCCTTACAGTTAATAAAGAGGTTGTCCACTTCATAGTTTCATTATAATGTCTTTACTTACAGTAATATACTGTATATATACAATAGAAAATCATACCATTTTCTAATATACTTGTATTAAAATTATACCAGTGCAGTTGGCCCGTATCTATAAATAAAAAAATGGTGCAGCCCCCATTCCTGTCAAAATAAATGATTCCCAAGAAGTAACTGTGAGGAAAATTGACTCAAAAATGACAAGTCATACACCCCTCCAACTTCATAACTCAAGTCACTCAGATTGCAGGGATCACCCAAGCTCCACCAGGTAAGCCTCAATTAATTAGTCCCAGCTCAGATGCTTGGCAAATGACCTTCCAGAGGAAGATATCAATTATGCAGGAGACATGTAGCCCCAGCTAACAAAGGACAGAGGGGAAGCCACCCCAGCAGGAGGTCAGCACATTTAAATTCCTTAGCACCTGACTCCTGCTGAAACACCTGGGCTCTCACAACAAAAGGGCTGGTGGACGGCTAGGCACCGATATTCCATAAAGATTTATGGGAGAGCCGTTCATAATAGGTTTACCCCCGGTTTCATATTTTAAAATATGAAACTTTCCACACGTCCTGCTACCACTCCCGAGGTTCTAGGATGCAGGGGAAGAGAGAAATACAAAGCTTTTCTTAGAATGCCAATAGGATAGGCATGTCTGGCACCAAGGTGTAGCTTAGGCCCATCCGGTTCCGATGGTACCACTGGCTCAGTTCTGTCTCAGTGCCCTGCTGCGGTACGGTCCATTTTGTGTTTCAGTCAAAAAATGGCCTGGCCAGAGAGGGAGGAGTTTGTAGACCATCCCAGGGGTGTGAGGGGGAGTGTAGGTGGGCTGCGATGTGGGCGGTCCCATTACTGTTATAAGCAGAAGCCCAGGTTTGTCCATGGTTGCTTTCAGGAGGGGGGGTACCTAACATCAACATTACAGGAGCACCCACACGGAAGCAAGGCCACATTAGCCCCCCCATGTTGGCCGAGAACCAAGCCAACCCAAGGTAACAGACACATCTGACTGCCTTTGTTTGTAACCATACTCATATTTGCACCTCTGATTAATATCTGTATAGTATTGTCTCTATGTATATATTGTCTGTCTAGGGCGCCCTCCAAGGCAAATTAAATCTATAAACTTTAATCTTTAAAATATAGCTACCCCAAGGCTGGTTCCTGGCCTTGTTGTAAGTTGGTAACAGACCAGTCTTATAACCAAACGATGGGCTGGTGGCATTTTATTGGACTGGCAGAGGTCTGATTAACCAGCGTGGGTAAACAGATCTTTTCCAGCTGTTCAGGGTTGTGGGCAAGTAGGGTGACCTGTCGCACCCCCTGGGTCTTCCTGTGTCCGTTTGGATGTTTGGATGTTTTTAAAGTCATCTTTTATCTTCTTCTAATAAAGAGTGTGTTTTTTCATCATCACTACACCTCCTAAATCTCCCTTCCAAGAGTTCCGGGACTCTTTCATGTTGTTTGTCTAACCTTACGCACATCAACAATAGTTCTTTAGAAACAATAAGACTAATGTGTTAAGTCAGGAAGAGTTTTCTCTTCAACTCCTTTGGCATGGTGAAAGTTATTTTTTCATTCAAATTCCTTTTGGCCCATTCCTAGCACTTCTTTTGCCATCCAGCTTGTCCTATTGCAAAAGGATTGTGAAGACCACAGCAGTGTTTTTTATACTTATACTTCATTAAAATAAAATTTGGTTCAGGTGATCACCTAATCAGAAGCACATTAAGTAGAATGAGATGGACTTTGGTTGGAATTCAACTGACACCGGAATGAAATGGCAGTCAGTCATGTAGAGATGCTGATTTTTAGAAAATGCAGTGTGCAGTGGTGTCTTAATTTTTTCCAGAGCTGTATGGTACCGATCTTGTTTGGTGGACCACAGGTCCCAACAAGACCTATGGTGTGCTGGCTCTTGATGTATGTAGAATAAAGGGTGAGAGCAGCAAAAATAAATTTTTAATTTAACATAGTACAAATTAAAAATTGTAAAATCTGAACAACAACATCAGTGGGTTATTTAATGTGAAATTAGCTTTATATTCTATTAAATGTATATGCATTTTATAGGAGTTATTTTTATATTTTTGGGATATTATATATTTTTAGTTGATATAATAACATTCTTTATTAAATTTAAATAATTTAATTTTACATAGTTTATTAATTATTAGAAATAACCTTTTATTATTGTACGGGTGTAAGTTGAGAAATAAGGGACATTTTTTTCCCTAACAGCAAATCTAGCTCCACTTTGACTCCTCAGGCTCAGGCAGACCACAATGAAACAGATCTGCCTGTTCAAGCAGTAATGCGTCTAGTTTTGCCAAATCACATTCCTATACATTATGGGCCACATGTATGAAACTGTTTAGGTCTAAAACTCACTCTTTTGTCCATTGTAACCTATAGGCAAAAATGGGAGTTTTAGACCTAAACAGGTCTAAATATTACGAATGTGGTGCGCCACACCCCCAGAACGACTACTCATGTTAGGCGCATTAGAAAGTGCCGAGTCTTACGATCACATTCATTCGGCACATTACACATCGTAGCCGGGTCACATAGGTGCATTTTACTCCAGAAAAGGGTGATAAACCCGATCATACATGTCTCCCTTATTGCTAGGTTGCATGACATCATAAAAACATCTTGTGATGGAATCGTGTTACATACCCAAACACTACCTGTTGCTTCATAACTTGCATTGTCCACCGCTCTGTGCAACAACTGTGATAAATAATTAACTTTAAAAGAAAAAGGAGAATCTACTCCCTAGTGCAAATATAGCAACTGTAATGTTAAACTTATTGTGTTGTCTTGGTGGGGGCTCAACATTCAGAAGCATATTCAGTGAATTAGAACTGAAGAGGATGAGATTCTCTGCTGTCTATCTGCGAAGCCCTGAGACTGAGATGGAACTAGGTGGGTAGATATGTGGAAAGAAGGAGAATCTAATAGTTGATCATTGGATCTCCAAATTTTACAGACCATGTCGATTGCACTGAATCTCGTGTTTCATGTGCAGATGCACACTTCATCATGGAACTGATAAAGTGTGCACCTACATACGAAATGCGTTTTCCTTTTTGGGAATAAACTTAGAAAACCAACAAAGATTCAGCGCAGTCGACTTTGACTGTAAGAGTTGGAGAGACGATGATCTACTGGTAGATACTCCTTCTATTCACATAAATAATTAACTATATCTTTTCATTCTAATTATGATTTTTAATTGGAAATCCAATCTGCAGAAGAGAAACCTTTGCTATGCTTATGAAAACTGTATGATTTGGAGAAAGTTCATTTTAAGATAGGCTCAGTTAAATTTTACAAGGCACCTTTAAGCGTTAATTACATTACTTATTTTCCAATTGAGCTGCTGCAGGATACATTATATTTTTCCACTCTGGTAGATGAGTTCCATTAGAACCTCATAAAGATATACAACACTATAACATATCTTCCCTTTTGTACAGATAACTATGATTTACCATCTCATTTGAAATACCCGAGTCTTTCGTAAAATGATTCAGTGCTTGGGAGTTGTAGAGTTTTACTGCCATATGGAAGAACAAAGTTTAAACAATTCTGGGTTATTGAGCAAATAACATTCATTTACCAGGTCTGACACCTGTACAGGTTGCTGCCATTAAATGTCCCTGCCATACATTTGTTTGATTTTCCTGCCATATTTGCAACTTTTTTGCAGCATAAAAAAAGTGAACATAGTGGCACAGTTTAAACGCAAACCCTTTATATTTTAAAACAAAATGTAGAACGGTTGGTTATTTATGTTCTAAATAGTCCTGTTACACAGTGTCTCTATCACTGGAGGATCCAGCATGTCTACCTGCATCCATTTGTTTTCTATTGAGCACTCTGCTTCTTTCATCGTGTGCAAGTACTGTTGGAAAACCGAACACTCGTTGTCCTATTCTTCTGCATATTGCAGCTGATTGCTGATACCCTCTTTAGTAATGCTGTACTCAGAACTTCCACTGATTATAATTGGAGAGTTCTGACCACCTCTCCATTCAAAACATAGAGATTTTGGGGCTCTTTGTTGAGATGGTCAGCATGTCACATAAGATGGACCCACACCTATCAGACATTGATGGCATATTCTATTGATATGTCCTTGATGTCTATGCTGAAAATAACCCTTTAAAGCAGATACATTTACGTTTACTCTCAACCCAAACGCAGCTTTTAGTATCAATGGGTGTTATCATCTCAGACATTTATTGAATATTCAAATGATATGCCATTGATGTCTAAAAGGTGTGAGTCCCACCTTTGGGAACCACACTTATCTTAAATAATGGCCCCCAAAAGTCTCTGTATAGAATGGAGAGTAGGTCACTAGTGTTGATTGAACCATTCTAGAAAAGTTAAATTCTAGTAGAACTTCTCGAAATTTTAGAACTCGAACCGAACGGAACATTTTACTGTTCGTTCGACTAGAGTTATAGTTATAGTTCGACACGCCATTTTCATTTTTGTTTTCAGCGGCTTTCTGCAAATTTGGCGGCCATCCAATCACCTTTCTGCACTTTGGCCAGCCATCCAATCATTGCAGAGCACAGAGAAGTGTTAAAAACATCATCGCTGAGGTGTAGCACTCTCATCGGCTGCTAAAATCACATGACCATGCTATATATATATTTCACTGTATTGCCATGTGAACGACATTTTCAGCTCACTCTCTACTGTACAGACTGCTCTTAGTTAGATAGTATTTTCTTCTCCATAGACATCAATAGTTAGGGAGTTTGGTTTGCTCGCTGCATCTTTCCCACACCTAGAAGCTGTTATTTGGCGCCATTTACAGGCTCACACAACGCCTAACTCTCATATACATGGATACATATTATACAGTGTGCTTGGATTTGCTAAATCATACTCAGTGCCCAAAAGATCCGTTTTTGCAGTTTTGGGAGTTCAGTAATTGTATAACACAATGTCTCCAAATCTCCTAGGTGTCAAAGAGGCTTTTGGGCCCCCTCAGGATGCAGGACCCCATAGCAGCTGCTACCACTGCACATCCTATAGCTACGCCTCTGCTTGCAAGCTGTCCTCATCTTTTCAGTTAGCCATTGAAAGGAATGAAGCAATTTAGCCTTTGAATTTTTTTCTGTCACAAATTTTCTTCACTAAGTTGTGCCAAGTATCCAGTTTACCATTATGGATGGTAATTCCAGCTTCTCCTCACCTGTATAGGTATAAAAATTAACCAGAACATCTCCTATTGACTTTAATGGGGTTCGAGTTCTAGTTCGAATAGAATCTTGAACCAAACACACTAAAGTTCGTGGCTCTAATCAAACTAGAACTTTTTACTGCTCGCTCATCTCTATATACTTTCCATTCTTTTCTGTGGGAGTTGCAAGTACAGTTGAGTGGTGTGCCTGACTTTAGTCGTAAATGTGGCCTGTTTGATTCAGTGCTGTGGGATAGTGAAATAGATGGACAGACAGGGAATAGTTCTTAGGAATAGAGCTAGGAATTGTAGTGACCTCCCACTGCTTGCATACAGATAGACTAGGGCCACACAGCTTAAGATAAAAAACTTGTCAAAAACCAAAACATAAAAAACGCTATGAAACTGTAACCTCCAAGCTTTTCTGCCTTGGAATAGCATTTTAAGGGTGCATTCACATGGCAATGATAAATTATTATACATTTTTTGGTACATAGATGGACGGCTTTTGCCTGCGGTTTTCGGATTCAGGCCGTCCCCCTTTGCAACCACATGCTCATGTTCTGTCCGAAAACTGGGCGAAAGAATGAACATGTTCTAAGTTTTTAGGAACGCAGGCGGTGTCAAAAACCGTCTGGCTGAAAATCAGTGCAGTGTGAGCTATTGCACGGATTTTCTATTTAAGTCAATGTAAAAGGTTGACAGTCAGTTTACAGGCGGTTTTCAAATCCAAAAATCATCTGTAATACTAACTGAAAACCAGTGTCATGGGGATGTACCCTTACTGTTGTTACTAGTGTTTTAGGACTCTGTTTGGTTTGAAAAAACTTGCATTTGGCAGTTCCGCAGCAAGTTCGCCCTGACCTCAGTTTAGGTTTAGGGTCAATTTTTTGGGGTGATTTGCGGCAAAAAATTGGATTCTGGCGTACCCGAATCAAATTACTTAGATTTAGGTTGATTTTGATATCAACCTAAATGTAAAGTGCAACACTGTCTGTTACCATCCAGCATTTTGTGCAACTGTCATGTAAACAAAGAAAAAAAGTCTAAAAAAAATGTTCTTGCGGATTTGAAAAATGTCAAAATTCGACTGTGAAAGCATCCACATAGACCTCAATCCAAATATGGGCTGTAGTCTTCACAGCTTGGATTTTCTGAGGTTGGATTTAAAAATTGACAGTTTAGCAAAAAAACTTGGAACAATTTTAAATAATCCTCCGTATTTCACTCGAAAAATGACAGAAAATGTACTACTGAAGTCAATGGGGAGGCTAAAAACCGACCAGAAAACTATTTGCACAGTTTTTGGATGTGGTTTTTGTCCTCCCCCATACACTTTTTATCTATCTATCTATCTATCTATCTATCTATCTATCTATCTATCTATCTATCTATCTATCTATCTTCTGTCTGACAATGATAGAATAGATAGAAATGTTAAGTGCAAGTTAAAGTTAATACTTATCTTATTCTATACATTGATTCCCCTGTGTATTCTGTATGTGATAAAATATTTCACAATATTATCAAATTTTCCTATTAGGATAAACCATTTATACAAAGTTTTTTTCACTGTATTCTGATGAGGGCTGAAAGGTTATTGGAAGTAATGTAATCTGTTATGAGAGTGATATTCTGAACTGAAAGGTCATAGGGAAATGATGGTTGATATTTTGCTCTATGTGCTATTCTCATTTGACCACTTAAATTCTGACAAATGTGATGGCTATTTGTCTATCATGATTTATTCAGTCCTGTTCCCGGAGTCAAATACACAAATACCCACAATTACTCAACAGTTTATACCAATTTATGGTACAGACAAAAATTTAGATGGTGAAGTGGATCAATTTTATTTTAATATTCAAGAGCATTGAAAGGGGCTTTCCATTTTTAGAAAATTCTCGTCAGTTAGTTGGGGAGGTTTTAAAATAGAAAAAAAGAACTTAATGGCTCTCTGTTCCAGTACTGCCACTGCTTCCAGTGCTCCCAGTCCATGACATCATGATTAGTGTTCACATGACTCTGTAAGCCTGTCATTGGTCGCAATGTCACAAGACCTACTGATCACAATGTCATCGATGTGCAGACTGAGGTGGCAGTGGTGCTGGAACGGAACAAGTTTAAAAGATAAGGTTTAAAATGAAAAGTTACAAGAAAATGTGTGTGTGGCCTCCGATAATGCACATAGTTTAGGCCTCATTTGTCAAGTAAATTAAGTGAAAATTTTTGCTCATATTAGATCTGATACTGGATACTAGTATTCATTAACTGAGGTGTAATTACATGAATTGTTCCCATAGGCAGGGCTTGAACAAAGATTAGGCACGGTATACATCTGCCTACAGTGCAAAAGAAATAGCTGGACAAAAGAACATGATTTTAAAAATCTTAGATACTTGGGGGGGACATGTATGAAAACTGTCAAGGTCTAAGACTTTTTTGGTTGTTCATAGCAACCAATCAGAGCTCATAGCAACAAAGCATAGGGCCCCTTTTATTTTTTTCAGATCACAAAATAAAATGAGAGGGGCGCTCTGATTGTTTGCCATGTGCAACAAGGAGGGTCTTGAACCTAGACAGTTTTCATACATGTGGCCCTTGGTTCCTACTAAATTTGTTTAGGTATATGTGCTGCGTACAGTGTGTATAAGAAATAATTTTTAACAACTCCCCTTATATTTTCACATAATTTGAATGTTATCACTATAGTGTGACATCACAGTTTCTAGCATCCCTGCAATATGACAACATTGTGTTCATTATTCCTGTATATCATATTCTGTATAATTATAATATGTAAACATCACATTCACAGTATACATTTTATGTGCTGCATGTCATTCTTCTGTCCTACGAGATAAGTACAGTATATCTGAATATTGATACAGTATCCCTGTATCGTGACATCACCTTGTACACTGTTCTTGCACTCTGACATCACTGCATAACTTCTCTACCATGACAGTAATTGGTACAATTTCCCTGTAAATAGTCCCTTCCCATCAAACATCACATAATGCAATATTTCTGTGCTGTGACATCACTTTGTGTAATATCCCTCTCACTGAATATCATTTTGTGCATTATCCCTGAGCTGTGATTTGTTTGTTATCTTTCACAAGTAGCATCACTGAGTTTTTCATTGCTTTGCTGTCAAAACACATTCCTGTGCTGTGACATTACTTTGTGCATTATTCCTTCCACAGAACAGCACTGTGTGCATTATTCCTGTGCTGTGACATGTGCTACATAGAGTAATATTCAATGGAAAGAATAACGCACAAATGGATGATCCCTTATTCTTTCCAATGAACATTACTCTGTGCATCACTCAACAGGGAGGCATAGATAGGTGACCACCTGGGGTGCCATCTCATGCCAGACTGGAAAGGGAGGCAAAAGATTATGGAGCTGGCTGAATTTTTTGGGGGGCACTAAGACTGCGTCCACAACGCTAAGGATACGTCTACACGAAACTGGTTTACTTTCGAATTCAGTATTCAAATCCAAAATCCGTTAAAAAACCTGAAAATGACGGATTATAGTACAGTTCAATGTTAATGGGCCGGCCGAAAACTGACTGCAATATAGGTGCAAAAAAGCGGCAAAAATCGAAAACCTATGGTAAAATACTGGTCGGATTCTATAGCAGAATCCAACGGTATTTTACAATTGCTGTGTAGACATAGTCAAAGGACAAATTATTGTAGTATTCTGAATCAGAATTTGCACATTAACCCCTTAAGGACCCTGGATGTATGAGTACGTCCCAGGGTCTATAAGGGGCTGTGCAGGGGGATCGCCCCCGCGACCCCCCCGCACCGCGGGGGGGTGTTTGCGGCTAATCGCCGCTAACACACGGCCGTTACAGTGTGAACGGGCAGCGTCGCCCGCCCGCGCTGTTTAACCAGTCAGACACCGCGCCAAAGATGGCCGCGGCGTCTGAATGAATGAAGATCCGTGCCCTGCACCGATCGTGAGGGTGATCGGCACCGTCGCAGCATAGCTGCAACGATCTGACCCCCGGACATGGCAGCGGGGAGCCTGTCACTTCCATGTCCTGGTTTGCCCTACTTCCGTCCACAGACTATGCAATGCATTAGACTGTATTGACAATCGCGCCACTAGTGGTAAAGCCCATAGGTGGCCTCAATTTTAAAAGTAAAAAAAAATAAATAAAAAAATTTTACAGTAAAAAAAAAAAGTATTAAAGTTCAAATCACCCCCTTACCCCATTTTACAATAAAAACAATAAAATAATAAAAAAGTTACACATTTTTTGGTATCCCCGCATTAAAAAAGTCGGGTCTAAAAAATATAAAAATTTTTATCCTACGCTGAACCCGTGAAGAAAAAAAACCAACCCCAAAAATTGTGTTTTTTGTCATTTTATGTCATTACAAAAAGGGAAAAAAAAGTGATAAAAAAGTCGTAAGCTAGCGAAAAAAAAAGTACACTTCAGCCCCAAAAAATGACCCTGAATGCGTCCAGGTTTGTAAAAAAAAAGTTTTTGGGTCGCACAAACTGGCCCATAAATTTCAAAAAATAAAAAAGTTTGGAATTTTTTTTTTGGTACCAAAAAAAAGGGAAACCCAACAGGTTTTGGTATTTGGATGGTATCAACTGTAGAATACAGATAAACATTGTATTGACGAAAATTTTTGAACCGAAAAAGGCAAAACCCCGCAAAATGGCAAAATACTTTTTTTTCAAAATTTGTCCCACTTGGAATTTTTTTGGGGTTTTCCCCCAGTATATTCTATAGTCAGTGAATAAAACCATTAGAAAGTACTCTTTCCCGCAAAAAAAAAACCTCATATTCTATGTAGGTGGGAAAAATAAAAAAGTTATGGGTTGGGGAAGCCGAGGAGGGAAAAACAAACGTGTAACAAAAAGAAAACCCGGGGCTTAAGGGGTTAAAAACCGGGATTTTTATTCATTTTTAAATTTTTTGGGGACAGTTTTGGATTTGGTTTTTTTAATGAGATCATCTAAAAATAATTTATCTCTCTTTTTTCTCTCTACATATATAATATTTATAATTTTATATATATAATATATTAAATACACAGGGTCTATGGGGTTGTCTGTAGGGGTTATAAAAGCGTCTGAAAGGGATTTATAGAAATATCTGTAAGGGGATAATAGAAAATCTATAGATTATTATAAATAATTTCTATAAAACCCTATAGGTTTCCCCCAACTGTTTTTTTAATTTCATATTATGTAAAAACATATTATTCCCCAAAAATGGTACACCCCTCACATTTTTGTAACTATTGTTTGTATCTTTTCATGGGTCAACCTGAAGATATAACAGTTTTTGGACAAAGCAAAATAGTCATTTTCAGCTTGTATAAAAGAGTAAATTTGGTTGCCCCCAAAATCCTTTAACACACAGCCACAATGTTAAACTGGACAAAAGTTTGGTTCACCCGAAGGGGGAAAAAGGGAAAATTTTGCCCCCGGTCAAAATTTTTTTGTGGCCACCATTTTTTTCCACACTGCCTTAACCTCTTGGGAATGGATTCACTAGACTTCCCCCCGGGTTTCAGCCACTGGAATCCTCTTCCACTCCCCCGATGACATCACAGAGGGTGGATTTAGAGCCTTGTGCTTCTCCACTTCCGTTTGAGGATGCCCCACAGTTTCTCAATAGGGTTTAGGGCTGGGACATGCTTGGCCCGTGCGCACCTTTACCCCATTTTCTTTTGAAAGGCATGGTCTCTTTGGGGGTGTGTTTGGGGGTCTTATCATTTAGAATTTGCCTTTGTGGCCCCGTTTCTGAAGGGAAAAGGGTCATGCTCTGTTCAGTATGTCACAGTACTGTTTTTATTTGTGGTTTCCCCAATGAACTGTAGCTTCCCACTTTCAACAGCACCATGCAGCCCCAAACCTAACCTCCCAAACCACCATGCTTGACTGTAGGCAAGACACACTGATCTTTGTTCTCCTCACCTGATTGCCACCACATACGCTTGACACCATCTGAACTAAGTTTATTTTGGTCTCATCAGACCACAGGACATGGCTCCAGTAATCAAAGTACTTATTCTGCCTGTCTTCAGCAAACTGTTTTCAGGCTTTTTTCTGGGTTAAAAACAATACAGACCAATTTGATGCATTGTGTGGTGTATGGTCTAAGCATTGACAGGCTGATCCCTCACCCCCTTAGCCTCTGTAGCAATGCTGGCAGCACTCATATGTCTATTTTGAAACAATCATTGAATATTGAAAATGTTCCAAGTTTTTTAAATCTGACCTCAGGAAATGTAGACTACTGCTCGTATTTTCTGTTGATTCCTATCGGGAATGCTTTTACAGTTGGATTTTGACATACCCTAAATGCCTTATTTGTCTAGGGCACCCAAATCTAGATGTAACACTACTCTGTATTATTCATCCCACTGAACATCACTATGTGCATCATTTCTGTGCTGTAACATCACTTTATGCCTTATCCCTCCCGATGAGCATCATTGTATGCATCATTCCTGTGCTGCTGTTACTTTGTGCATGAGCAACATGTATGACAACTGTCTTGGTCTACGGATTTCTTTGTTGCCCATATCAACAATTCAGAGCCGCCTTTTCATTTTCCCAGAGCACTATATGAAATGAATGGGGAGCTCTGATTGGTTGCTATGGGCAACAAAGAAATCCGTAGACCTAGACAGTTTTCATACATGAGACTTTATGTCTCTCACTTTGGGCGACATGTATGAAGGAAGGCGCGTCGAAGTGAATAGTCGAATCTCGTTTTCAGTGTATAACGCGCCTGATGTATGAAAGTGGTTTTTGTGCGTTCATAAATGGTGTGTAAAGTTTGACGCGCCTCGCCTATGTGTTAGGCATATTATAGAACTTAGGAGCGTTAATAATGCGCCAAACATGTATTAAGGTTTGTAAGCGGGTGATTGATTTGGCGAGCAAGAAATTAATTACAATTAGGCAGAATGTATAAAAAATGAAAGGTTTATTACATGAAATAAGGAAATAGAATAGAATAAAGAATGATACTTAGCTGGCAGTTACAGATGTTACCAATGCATAGTTCTCGCACACACAGTGAAATGGGGGCCCTTTGTTGCACCCTCAAAAGTACACCCCAGTCCGGCCGACGACACATCAAAGGGGTGCTAGGCGCCATGTCCGGCCCTAGCAGAGGCTCAGCTCTTAATGGTAAAGCACGCCTCTTTATACCAGTCAGAGCAGTCTCACTTATCGCGCAGAATGGCCAAACTTGGTATCTCTTATGCAGAGTTTTTCTAGTCCGCAAATTACAACAGACTTCCCAATGGTCTGGCCCTCCATATCGGTGTGGTATATAA
The DNA here is from genome assembly GCA_025379985.1 of Phyllomedusa bahiana. Lineage (NCBI taxonomy): Eukaryota > Metazoa > Chordata > Amphibia > Anura > Hylidae > Phyllomedusa > Phyllomedusa bahiana. The sequence goes on along the minus strand of JAODAL010030972.1, from coordinate 30,792 downwards.
TACTTGAGCATTATGTTTAAAAAAATATCAGCTATGATCTGTATGGTTGGAGCAGTCAGGGAGGCGTACCAAGGTCAAACACTGTGAGCAGAAATAGACCCTTTTGGGGGGGTAGATGAAGTTTCAGTAAAGAATAGGATTATTAGTCTGATAGGATTGTATCCAGATATTTGGATACAAAGTTATTAATGAAACAATAAAAAAAATATTTTTTTAATCACATCGATAAAGAACATGTATAATTTGCATCTATTATAAGGTTATAGATAGGGGGAAATAAACGAATCATTAGAACAGCTGTCAGTAAAAAGAAAAACTATGGAAACTGCCCCTGCTTGGAGGATCACAGGTCCAGAAAATCCCTTGCTGTGCGGCTCTTGCGTATGCGAATAAAGGGGAGAGCAGCAAAAATAATTTTCAAATTTAATGTGGGTAAACATTTTATATAAAATTCTAAAAAAACAAAATCAATATTTTTTTAAATGAAAAATTTTTTTTTAGATTCATTATTTTAAATACATTTTATAGGAGTATTTTGTTTTTTTGGGATATTAATATTTTATATTTATTTATTGACATATTTTTCATTAAATTTAAATAATAAAATTTTATACAGTTTGCTATTATAATAAGTTACTTTTTATTATTGTATGGTTTTAAGTTGAGAAATATTGGACATTTTTGCTGCTAACAGCAGATCTAGCTCCACTTCGACTCCTCAGGCTCAGACAGACCACATTGAAATAGGTCTACCTGTCGAAGCAGTAATGCGCCTAGTTTTGCCGAACCACATTCATAGATATATTATTAAGAGTGTGGTGCAACACGACTCCATAACGCCCGCAGAACGCCCCCAGAACACCCCTCAATGCACATTTATTAGGTGCATTAGACATCATAGCCGGCTCAGGTAGGTGCATTGTATGACAGAAAAAGGGTGAAAAACCCGATCATACATGTCGCCCTTTGTGCATAAGCCTGGTGCTTTGACATCAATCAGTACATTGTCTTTTTAAAGTACCATTTTGTACATTATCTTTGTCCTTTGCCATGATTGTGGATCTTCTCTGCAACTATAGAGATGTGGCAATGTAAAAGTCTTCTGACTGCTACGATCGCATCAGCTGCTAGTGGGAGTATCCCTCTCTCCCATCAGTCATTAGCAATAGAAACACAGGTTGCAGCAATGCTAAGTAGTGAATAAAACGTTCAATTTATTGTATTTCCCTTAAAAACATAACAATAATCTTGGTGCACAAGTTTAGTGCTACTTGCGTGAAAAATAGACAGTCCGTAGCCAGTCAAGGTCCCAAATCCATGGGTACAAACTTGTGGCGCTCCAGCGGTCTCCTGATGCACGGAGCCAACGTAGTGGAGCAGGTAAGCGAACAGACAGCCGGGGTCCAGTACGCACAGGTGACGAGTGACGTTTCGGGGAGGATCTCCCTTCCTCAAACACGTAATCCCCACCTCCACACTTCCTTTTATACTCTTATTGAGTGCACCTATTGTTAAACAAAGTACATTGTTAAAAAACAAGCAATTACACTATATATATATACAGACATTGCGTTAGTTTAAAAAAAACGCTCTGAGATTAAGATCTTCATTAAGGCCGGCGGCATCAGGGTATTTAAGCCTGAAAATCCAGGCTGCCTCTCTTTGCATTAGTTTTCTCTCTAAATTCTCCCCTTCTCTGCATTGACTTCCTCCAAAACACACCATTTTAGCTCTGCTATTTCTATGACCTCCCTTAAAAATAGTGACTAGCTAGTGTAGTCTGGGCAAATTTCTTCTTTAGCGGGTCCTCTATTTTAGAATCCCTCTAGTAGCTGTTCAAATTTAATTGGGCGATGCTCTGTGATTCTTGTCTTTTATTTTGCATGGTTTGGCCAACGTATCCCTTCCACAAGGGCCCATTTGAGCAAATAAAATCACTGATTTGTGTTACAGGTGAAAAACCCTAAGTTTTTTATTTTATTGCCTTGTGGTGGGATGACAAATGTATGCACCCTTGATTATAGAGTTGCAATTAACGCAACTTAAACAGGGATATTGTTCCAATACGTGCCGCAGTTTTATAAAGGTTTATCTCCCTTCAATTGTAAAGATGTAATAGTGCTGCCAAATGGTACGGCCCCTTTTTATAAATAAACTGTGGTCTCTGTGCAAACATTTTGCCATATTTGGTGTCGCTGGTCAAGACATGCCAATACTTATTGATAGTTTTTTTCACTAGGTTTCACTATGAGCATCATATGTACTAATGAACATAAGGCGATCTGTTTTGGGCCCTCTTATCAGTCCCCTTTAATAGTGTTTCCCTGTCCTTAAGAAGTACTTCACCTGCTGTCTGTTCTAATTATCTCTCTTGTACCCCCTGGCCACAAATTTTCAATAAGGATCTTCCCCTGTTCTCTATATAGGGATTCTGAGGAGCTTTATTCTCCTAGCTCGCTTTGAATTGGCCCTTGGGGATACCACTGAATATTTGTGGAGCATGTTGGCTTTTATGGTGCAAAAGATTATTCCTGTCAATGGGTTTTTTTTGTACAGGGTGGTGGTAATACCTGTAGCTGTTTTTCTAATTTCTACATCGAGGTAGTGTATAACCTCACGATTGATACTAGCGGTAAATTTGATAAGAGGATGGATCTGGTTAAGGTATTCCACAAATGTATGGAATTCTTCTTTTGTGCCTGACCATGACATAAAGACGTCATCGACATAGCGATCCCACGCCTTACGCAACTGTAGTGGGGGACTAGTATAGATTTTATTTATGCTCAAAGCCGTCATGAACAGGTTCGCGTAATTTCGGAGCTACAGGGGACCCCCTTTAGATGTCCCCTGCAGCTGTAGGTACACGTTTTGAACCAAATTTGAAAAGTTCTTGCTTAAGATGATATTTAGCAGATCCATAATGAAGTTAATTTGGGCATTGGTAAAGGGTTTATGGTCCCCATAATGCTTCTCTAACTGCCTGCATACCTCTGTATAGGGTATGCTGGTATATAGAGATTTGATGTCAAGGGTACAGAGCCATAGATCCTAAATCTGAGGTATGTTCTCTAATTTTTTTAAAAATTTTGAGTGGTATCAAAAAGGGAGTGTGTATCTCTCCTAAATAGTTTTGTAGGAACGAGTCGACGGTGACAGCCAAGGGTTCGAGTAAGGAACCGATTCCCGGGGACTATCGGTGCCGGGGGGGGTTAGTAATGGATTTGTGTACTTTGGGTACAAGATACAGTACCGGTGTGCGTGGATGTATGCATGTCATAAGTTGTTTTTCTTTCTCAGTAATGATTTTCATGGCTCACGCCTCAGTAAGTGTATGTTCTATCAGGACCTTAAGCTCATTTGTCGGGTCATATTCTAGTTTTTTTGTACACTGTGCGATCACTAAGCTGTTCCATTGCCTCCTGAATATATTGGGTTTTATTTTGTTTTTATACGGAGCCCCCCTTATCAGCTTTCTTCAAATATTATACATTCATCTTGTTTAAGTGTAAGTAAGGCTTGCCTTTCCTTTCTTGTGATGTTATTCTCTTTATTACCTTGAACTTTGTTCCACTGTTTAGTAATATCAGTAAGTACCAAGTTTTTGAAAACCTCTAGTGCTGGAGTTGTAATGTCTGGGTCAAATTGGCTTGATCTTTTTAACCGTCTGATGTGTTTATCTTCCGTTATTATTCTTTCACTATTTTCCCCTAGAAACATTTTCAATTAATGGCTCTGCAAAATTTTATAAAAATCTACATTCAGATCAAAAAGCGTTACGTTCGCATTGGGCACAAAGTTCAAGCCCTTGTTAATAATTGACATTGAGAGTCAGTAAGGGTTTGTCAGAGATATTCAGGGCCAGTCCTTGATTTGGATGTTCATTATTATTTCTTATTCCAGCCTTTGCTTTGCCTTTTGATTTTTTATTGCCTTTGCGTTCTCCTCCAGAACTCTCTCCAGTTTCCGGTATCGTCGTTCTGCTTTGATTTTCCCTAAAAATCGCCCCGTTTTTTGGGTTTTCTTTTTTAGTAGATCTCAAAAACATGCGATTCGGTGCTGCTGCACCCTCAGGGTTCCAGATGCCCCTGCTGTCAGGTAATTGGCGTCTGTTAAGACCTTTTTCTTTCAGTACGGACCCTAACACGTTCCTCTGCCCACGTATATACTTTATTCTGCAAGTAGTCTCTGCTGTCTCGTTCAATTTTTTTTTATTTATTTTGGAACAGTTGCAATTTCTGTTTATCAAGTGTAATGGTTAATTCCTGTCTTAACTGTTCAAATTGCTCGGTCGGTATAGATTTCTTAAACTCCTCTTCAACCTTCTTAATTTCCCCACGCAGTGTTTCTATATTTTGTTGCAATGACTGGACGGTCAGATACATCAATTCCATTGAATAATTGTTCCCTATTGCAAACCATTTCTCTCGATATGTGCTGTCATCTGGTAATAAGATAGGTTGCAAACGGGGCCCTTAACCCTCTTGGGATTCCCCTCTACCTTGATGTATTCCCGTAAGAGTTTGGATGCATGGGATACCCCACTAAATCAGTGATTTATTTGCTCAAATTTCCCTTGTGGGAAAAGGGGTACGTTGGCCAACCATGCGAAATATTTAAAGGGCAAGAATCACAGAGCATCGCTCCAATATTAGAACAGCTACTAGGAGGGATTCTAAAATAGAGGAACCCCTAAAGAAGAAAATTTGGCGAGACTACAAATAGCTAGGCAACTTTTTTGAAGCAGGTCATATGAGTAGCAGAGCTAAAATGGTGTTGTTTTGGAGGAAGTCAGATGCAGGAGAAGGGGAGAATTTAGAGAGAAAACTATTGCAAAGAGAGGCAGCCTGGATTTTCAGGCTTAATACCTGATGCCCGGCGGCCTTAATGAAGATCTTAATCTCAGAGCGTTTTTGTAAACTAACGCAATGTCTGTATATATTATAGTGTATTGCTTGTTTTTTAACATGTACTTTGTTAACAATAGGTGCACTCAATATAGAGTATAAAAGAAGTGTGGAGGTGGTGATTAGTGTTTGAGGAAGGGGAGAGTCCTCCCGAAAAGTCACCGTCACCTGTCCGTCCTGGACCCCGCCTGTCTGTACGCTTAAACCTGCTCCATACGTTGGCTCCGTGCATCAGGAGACCGCTGGAGCGCCACAAGTTTGTACCCATGGATTTGGGGCCTTGACTGGCTACGGATGTCTATGTTTTTCACGCAAGTAGCATAGTTGTTGCACCAAGATTATTGTTATGTTTTTAAGGAACTACAATAAATTGAACGTTTTATTCACTACTTAGCATTGCTGCAACCTGTGTTTCTATTGTGGATCTTCTCTGAACAGTGAACTCCTCCTTTGCAGCAATTTTGATAAATCTTCTAATGCTAGATTCCATACTATATTTTTGTAATCTTTTCTTCTTGAAACCAAAATGCATAAATAAATGAGGCACTGGGTAAGCTGCTCATGCTGGGCCATGCAATTTCTATAAAGATGTTTGTTTTCCACTGATTTTATTGAGCAGAGCCGTTGTGTGGAGACTTTTAGTATCTCGCTGCGTCCAGACACCCGGTCGTCTTGTACATACATTTGTAGCGTCTGATCATGCAGTCAGAATCACTTCAGCTAATCACAAAGCTGCTGACTCATGAAAAGAGCCCCAGTACAACAAAAGGAATCATTTGAACCCAGCCTGCATCTCTAGCAAGAGTCAAAATCATCTGTGCTTTCATTAACAGCAAATCTCCTAGCCTAGCCCATCCCAGTGACAATATAGATTCACTTCAAGGTGGCAAGTATAGCTCTGTGCTACAGCACTGATTGTCTTTGTACGTCGCTTTCCAGACCTCTTGCTGTTTCAGTCCATGCCCTAACATCTGCTATAAACGAACTGATGTTACTGGGATGGAAATTATTGCACAGTAATTGTTTCTTGCACTAGATATGAGAGCAGCTTTAACTCTGTGCATGTGCTGCTGCTGCTAAAAGTCAGATTTCAGTGGTAACATTTAGCTCTATATTATTAGGGGCCCTTTACACGGCACAGAGCAAGTACCTGTCGGATTATCTGACCGGTATTTGGTCTGTTTCGGGGCTGTGTACACGGCCACAGGGGGGCGGCTTTTCTCCGTGGTTTCCGGAGAAAAGCCCTCCCCCTTTGAATTGACAGGTTCATGTTCTGGGTGGAATAATGAACATGTTCTATGTGTTTTGGACCGCCAGCGGTGGGGACCGCTGCACAGATTTTCCATAGTAGCCTGTTATAAAGTTTGACAGACGGTTTACAGACGGCTTTCAAAACCGAAAACAGTCTGTAAAACTGGCTGAAAAAACTGCCGTGGGGGCATGCCCTTACTTGTTAGGCTAGAGCTACACAGAAAATGTCAAAATGCCATCTAAAATCCGACAACATTTTGACATTGGCGGTCAGCAGCAGTGAAGCGGTTATTGGCGCAGTTTTGCGCAAAAGCCACAGTCAGTTTTTTGGATTTGTCATTTGCCCAGTACAATTAAATGTACAGAAATCCAATGGCAATCCAGCGGAATCCTGCGGAATATGCAACATATTGCATATTTCGTTGGATTATAACAGTACAAAATCCGGGCTGTGTAGACTACAGCACAGATTTGTTATTCCTCTCTATGCACCACAGGGCCGTTGTTGGATTTCCGGTGGATTCAAAATAGTGAATCCACCCAAAAAAAAAAGCGCCGGAAATTCTGTGCTGTGTAGATATAGTCTTAGCGTACATTGCCTTGGACAAAAAATGTCCGATAGCGGCTGTTTTTATTCCATTGCAGGACTGCAGTTTTTGGTACTTTTTGCGGAAAAAACGTGGTCGGTTCTTGTTGTTTTGCCGTCACCCCTACAATTGTATTTTATGGGCAGACGAAAAAAAAATAAAAGCGCCGGTGTATTATACAATGTGTTGTATAATATGCGGGCGCCAAAAGATAAGCAGTGGAAAGACAACCTATGGAGACTGCAGCTTGTCTTTCCTATTGTAGTCTAGGGGCTGCCTGTACGATCGTAATGCCATGCCGTGGAAACTTAGCCTAAGAATGAAGGATTCACTGGAAAATGGTTTAATTTTAAGCCCTGGTTTCAAGAGAAAGAAGAGAGTTTAAGTTACTAGCATTCATTTTCATAGTAACTCACTTCCCCCTCTGTACGTTTTGTAGCAGACAACCAAATATTATTGTTTTTTTGTAACATTTTTGGCACATGGTTACATCTAACACCTGAATAAAGGAATGGAAGTAGCAATATTTAATTTTATCCTATACTTGGTAACATTAGGGGCGTGAAGCATCCAGCAGGTGGCGCCTTATTAATATAATGGTTCATCTTGACACAGGTGCACTGTTATAAACGAAACAGCTATAGAGAGCGATGAGTGTTTTATAACACAGTGACTGCTGATATTTCATGCAAGAGTGTTGGGAGACTTGTCCTATAGTATGTGACCGCTATCCAGCAGTGTTATTTTGGACAAATAGATGCAGTCGACTGCAGTTTTATCTGACCGTCACATTGCACCCATATCAGGATTCATACACACTTGGACCTTATATAAGCAGATAATTAATAGTCCTTCTATTGTTTAAATATTGTTCCCTCCATTGCATGTGGCTTAATTTCTAAATGGGGTTAAAGAATAGTTAATAATTAATTTGCTTGACAAAGAGGGTTCAGTGTCGGTAAATCCCTCGAAACGTCTCGGGCTGAGCACCATCTCTGATGAGTATACAAATCTACTGCTATTATGTCTGTGCTGCTTAAAATGGACTATAAGTTGTCTGCATATTGAAAAGGACTCGTAAATGCTGCTATAAGAATAATATCTGTTCTAACATTGAACGAAAGTAAATATATTGCAAAAGTGGCTTACAAAATAAATGAAAAGTATTGATATCTAAACTGCACAGTTTGTCACAAAATAGTGATGATGGAAATTTTAATACAAAATGAAGTTTAAAAATGTATAGACTATGTGTCTCATTATTGTTAGCAACATATAAATAGAAGTTGTAAAAGAATAGTTAATATGTCTGACTGTAAAGGCTGTTCGTGCATGAGCTGTGATTGGCACTGCTTCTTTGAGAAAGGACTGACTGGAATTTAATGTAGTGTTTTTTTAGACTCAACAGAACCCTGGGTGAATCTAGAATTGTCAAGTGCCCCAAATATTCAAGCTCATGACATAAGAATTGCATAATGGGAGGACACTGAGATCAAAGGAGACTGATATAAATGACATTTATTACTGAATCAGTAATGGGTGTTGCCATTCCAGTTTCAAAATTGGCATGTCCCTCTACACACTGATCTGGAAGAATTGACTGTGCACAGGCAAACCCTCATTGGCCACACCCAGCTGACAGATTCAATAATACATTTCTAGAAGGAAGAATAAAGGAACACCACAACACAGAGTTATAGAGAAGATGCTCCAGGATTGTTGCTTTACAGGGTACACAAATTTTTATTAAGAAAGGAGATGCAAATGGTTCCCTTCTAAAGGGGTTTTTCAATACAGGTTTTAGGTACAGCTTAAAGAAGGCCAATCAGTCAGGGTACAAGGCAATTTTATTTAACATAGAATATAACATATAAGTAAGAATAAACTGGTTACAGAAAATAGTGTAGTAGACATTGTAGACATTGGGGACAGTTTTGCTAAATATGTATTTACAAAGGTTAAATACTTACTTCACCTAAGAGCTTACATCACCTGTTTTTCTTTAACTTCAGCCATGAGAAGCTTAATGGCAAAAACAGGGAACTCCAGGGACCTACACCAGCGAGAGCGTTCTCAGCACTGGGTACCAGCTTCTAATTTCAACAAAGCCTCTCTGGCTCTTATATGTCTTAAACAAAAAAACTGGCAGACACAACCTATGTATTGTGTCCACTTAGAATACAAAGTTCTTCTGTATTACCTCATCTTGTATCATGGAGGGGCCAGCTCCCTGAGACTAAGATGAGAAAATACAGAATCACTCCGAAACCAGACGATGCAGGCCTTCCTCGTAAATCGTAAATTAAAGTCGTGAAGTCTGTCGGCTTGAGAGATATACAGAGATATGCAAACCTGTGTGATTGTAACTCGTGATACAACAAAGGAAATTATAATTAGTTTAATATACAAAAAATGGAAATTATGACATCAAATAGTCACAAATTTCACTAGCATTACACTTATCAACTCACCCCCCACAAAAGATGTTGGAGGGATCTGGCAGGTCAGTATATTCTGCTGAAAAGGACAGGAACCATAAACATGAAAACACAGCATTACAGTGCAGGAAGTCACATTACTACACTCCTGCAATGAAAGATTGTTGAGGCATAGAGTAATAACTGTAAAATAAAATTCTCTACAGTAGAGATGATCAAACAGTAAAATGTTCTAGTTCGAGTAGAACTTAGAACAGTAGTAGTGTCCGGTTCGAGGTTCGAAGCTAGAACTGGAACTTTAAACCCCATTAAAGTCAATGGGAGAAGATGTTCTGGCTAATTTTTATACCTATACAGGTGAGGAGAAGCTGGAATTACATCCATAACAGTAAACTGGATACGTGGAACAACTTAGTGAAGAAAATTGGGCTCTAAGAGTGACAGAGAAAAATTGAGAGCTAAAATACTTCATTCCTTTCAATAGCTAACTGAATAGATGAGGACAGCTTGCAAGCAGTGGCATAGCTATAGGAGGTGCAGCGGTAGCAGCTGCTATGGGGCCCTGCATCCTGAGGGGACTCTAAAGCCTCTTTGATACATAGGAGATTTGGAGACGGTGTGTTATACAATTACTGAACACCCAAAACTGCAAAAACTGAACTTTTGGGCACCGAGTATGATTTAGCAAATCTAAGCACTCTGTATACTATATCTAGAGATGGGCGAATTTCTCAAAAATTCGATTCGGTCACTTCGCTGAATTTCCCGTCAAAATTCATTTCGGTCCGAATTACTTCGGGACGAATCACGTTAAAAAACAGCTATTTCCAAGCTGCACAGAGCCTGCAGGGTGCTGTAGAATGTTGTGCCATGCTTAAATATGCAGAGGGAACTTGGTTTGGTCTTCATACAATGTTGTGTTTTAGTATGACACGCAGATGACTGCCGCCGCTCTTATAATCGCTTAACTATAAAATTACCTGGGCACTTATGAGGGCAAAACTGACCAAAAAACTGAAGCGGGAATGTAGCCTGATAAAGTCATGACAGCGAATGCTGGAAAATAACAAACTCAGTGCTCAGGTGGCAACATTAGTGACAGAGTGTGGAGGTGAGGGCGGCAGCCACAGCAGCATGAGATCAGACAGTGGCACAATGACATTCTGGAGGTGGCAAAAACAGGAGTAGGCCACAGAGTGGCACAATAACACAGTGTGGAGGTTACGGCAGCAGCCATAGCAGCAGCATGAGGTCAGACAGTGGCACAATGACATTCTGAAGGTGGCAAAAACAGGAGTAGGCCACAGAGTAGCACAATGACAGAGTGTGGAGGGCACGGCAGGAGCAACAGCAGCAGCATGAGGTCAGACAGTGGCACAATGACACAGTGTGGAGGTCACGGCAGCAGCAGCATGAGGTCAGGCAGTGGCACAATGACATTCTGGAGGTGGCAAAACAGTAGTAGGCCACAGAGTGGCACAATGACAGAGAGTGGAGGTGACGGTGGCAGCAGCATGAGGTCAGACAGTGGCACAATGACATTCTGGAGGTGGCAAAAACAGGAGTAGGCCACAGAGTGGCACAATGACACAGTGTGGATGTCACGACACCAGCAACAGCAGCAGCAGCATGAGGTCATAGAGTGGAACAATGACAGAGCGTGGAGCTGACGGCAGCAGCAGCATGAGGTCAGAGAGTGGCACGATGACAGAGTGTGGAGGTGGGTGGCAATACCAGTCCCTGGTAAAGAGTGTGGTAGGCTGATGGAGAAATTGGCAGCAGATGTGTGGCATCAGGCGGGTGGCGGCATCAGAATAGTGGCTGAGTCAGGTAGTTTGAACCCAGACTCATTCTACAGTTTGGGTAAGGCGTCATGGCTGATGTAATCTGACGCCTAAGGCATTGGTGTGTGGAAATCTGGCGATCACGCTGATTCATCTTGACAAAGGTCAGTCGTTCCACATTTCCCGTGGGGTAACGATGGCCCCCGCCGCACTGAACTCCCGCTCTGATGCCACACTACTGGCAGGGCAGGACAGCTTCTCCACTGCAAACTCGGCAAGTTGCGGCCACACATCCAGTTTGGCTGCCCAGTAGTCCAGGCGACCTTCTAACTGGGGTGGCAGTAGTGCATCTGGACCAAGAGATTGATGGCAAAGAGAAAACAACTCCCTTCTGCAGGGGTGGTGGAGCCTTGACTGGCTGCAATTGCATGCTTGCACTGGGCGCTGCTGTGCTGTTGCTGTGGCGGCTTGTTGGACCAACCCACTGAGCCACGTTTCTCCAGGCCACCGGATGGTGACGCTGCATGTGTTGATGCAGGGCCGTGGTGCCATTGTTAGCTCCCTGGCCACGCTTCACTTTCTGCTTACAGATTCTACATATACCCATATTCAGCTCCTCTGGTGTCTTAGCAAAAAACTGCCACACCGCCGAGTATCTGATTTTACCGCCAACGCTCCGCACTGATTGACTACTACTGCCACTGCCTCACTGAGCCCCTGTGCCGCTACTTTCTTGGACCTGCGAAGCGGGTTTTTTACCCCGTGGCCGCTTGGCTCCCGACCTCACACTGCTGCTATCCTGCTGACTCACGGTCTCAAAACCCACTTGCTGGCTGCGCCGCTGTCTGACGCGCAAGCTGACGCCCTCTTTCTGATGATGATGAACCCCTTGCTTCACCCATTTCCCCAAGGGGGTCGGCTACCATCATCTATTTGTTTTTCATGAAACTGTGCCCTCTCACGGTCTTGGTTGCGAGGCTGCCCCCTCACAACTGAACCTCCATGCATTTTGCAAAAAATTTACTTTGCCGCCTACTGCAAGAAGCAGGGGATTTTGGGCCCCTATTTTTTGCTGCCAAGAGCTGCTGACTCCCTTTCCCTCAAATTGTTCATCCTCCTATATAGTGGCGTGACCCCAGCCCACATAGTATTTCTCGGTGGGGGAACCCGGGATGGGACAGAGGGGGTTGGGGACAGGTGGGGGCCCCGCTGCCCTCCCCGGGCCATGCCAACAAAGGGTTGTGTTGCTTTTCCACCGACTTTTGGGTTTGGGGGTTTTGTGATGCACGGGGAGGAAGGGATGCCTATAACCCAAATCAAAAAAACCTTGGGTTGTGGTCAGCAAACGGCCACTATGACACCGGCAGTTCTGGCCTCCCCGACGACCTGCTGCGTGTCCCTGCTTGCGCGACCGGGGCCCTGCTCCGGGGAATGTTTTTCCCACTCCCACTGAAGGAAGGCCGCCACCTCTCTTTTGACTACTTTTTGTTCAAAATATAAAACCCTGTTTGATGAAGATATCTGTTTATAAAAATAACACCTGTTTTGACCCCAAATGAACCCACTAACAAGCTTGGGAAACCCCTGGTAAAATTGCGCTCCAAAATGGCCAGGAAAAATTTTTTACTTGTATGTGTCTTTTTAAAAAACACTGTGTATTTTTCTAAAATAAAAGCACAAACAGGCTTAAATTTAAACCTTTGGGTATGAATTATGCTTTGGCAAAAAATTTCTTTTTGGCGGTGAAAAAGAAGGTTTCTTTTGTGACCACAAATAGAACAACGCTTGTGTTAAAAAGTGTTACAGGCGTAACACAAAAACGTGTTTCAAAGGCGTGTATTTTTACGGTAACAGCAAGAGAAAATGTGTAATTTAAAACCTTCGGTTTTTTTAATTTGCTACAGGAAAAATGTCTTTTTTGGTTTGAAAAAGGGTTTCTATTAGTCACCAAACGCGAACATGCTTAATTAACCCCCCGGATTAAATTTGGAAAAAGGGGAATTTAGAAACCCAAAAAATACCCGCTTTGTAGCGTTTCAAGGGGTGTATTTTCGGTCAAAACAAGAGAAAAACTTGTAATTAAACCTTTTGGGTTTTGAATTATGTACAGGAAAAATGTATTTTTGGCTTTGAAAAAGCGGTTTCTTTTAGTCAAACCCCAAAAGCAGAACAATGTTAATTTAACCCCCGGATGTAAATTGCCAAAAGGGAATGGGCACCAAAAAATACCAGCTTTTTTAGCGTGTTCAATGGGGTGTATTTTCGGTACACAACAAGAGAAAAAAATTGTAATTAACCCCATTATAATTTTGCTACAGAAAAAAAGTCTTTTTTGGCGGTGAAAAAGACGGTTTCTTTTTGTCACCACAAAGCGAACAATGCTTACTTAACCCTGGGGTAAAATTTCGCAAAGAATTGAGCAAAAAAATTTTAAGTGGTATTTGGGTTGTAAAACCCCTGTTTCTTTAAATAAAAACAAAAGGGAAAAGGCTTAGATAACCCCCTTGTATTCAAAGGGCTGTGAGAGATAGCTTAAAATTATATTTCAGGATTTGGGCGCACATGGGGCTTCAGTTCCAAACTCCACAAATTTGAAATTTGAACGTTAAAAAGAAGCAGTCTCTGAGACAAGCTGTGACACCCCCAAAAAAACCTGTAAAAATGATTGTTTGTAAAAGTATCATTAGCGCCCCGGGCGCACCTTCCCTAATCAGTACAGTGAGAGCGGGATGAGCTCCCAGCGTGCGCCCCGGGGCTTAATAGTGCGGGGCGTCACAGAAAACCCCCGTTCCTGATTGGCTTAATCTTTGCACATTCGTAGGCTTGCCCTTTTTCCCCCGAGTTCTTTTCCCCCCGTAAAGCCATGTCTCGCCCATTTTTTCAATCAAAAGCACACTTCGTTCACGGAAGTACCCCCAAAATTCGACTTCGTTCAGAAACCGAAGTTTTCCTGAAAAACTAAACGAATTCAATTCGTTTGAATCAATTCGCCCATCCTTTTCTAAAACCATGTATATAAGAGTTAGGGGTATTTTAGCCTGCAATGTCGGAAATAACAGCTTCTTGGGTGGGAAAATGCAGCCCCGCAATCCAAACTCCCTAACTATTGATTTTAAGTTCTTAGAACAAAAATTTTCTAGAATGGTTCTAACAACACTACTCTATAGGTATTACATATAGCAGAAACTTTTAACCCCTTACCAACATTTCATGTACCGTAAATAAAATGTCAGGAAGGACAGCATAGGGTGGTGTCAGAAGCTAAGCCTACTTTATACGTGCAAGGTGTTTAACCACACAGATGCCATTTAGAGAATCCATTATACAGGAGGGGGAGACCCTCTCTCTTTTTGGGCAGCCTCCCTTGCCGGTTATTATAGCAGTCAGGGGACTAATTAAGGGCCTCAGGCCTGATCTTACGTTTTGTTTGTGATTAATAGTAACAGGATTATATTTAAAAAGGGATGGAAATTAAACTAGCTGAATAATTATATTGTGTATTTTTTTCAAAAAATTACACCCCCCCCTAGTGGTCAAGTACATAAGTTCCAAAAGTAAAAAAAAAAATGTAAAAAATAAAAACAATATTAAAAGTTACCCCCCTTTTTCCAATTTATCATATATAAAACCAAAATAATAAAACAATCAAGAATAATTGTATTGTTACATTCCTCGACTATTTATCTCACACAGCAAAGGACGTGAAAAAATGTTTGGTTTGCCTCACCTCTGTAAAAAAATTGGAATAATACATACTGTAAGTGATCAAAAAGTCTAAAGTATTAGAAATGCATGCTCTCTCAGGTCCATTGGGAAGTGCTAAAAAAAAGCTATTGACCCCAGAATATGGTGCAAAGTAATTTTGTTTTTGCTAGTATAACATAACGAAAATGACAGAAATTTAGGTCCACATGTATGAAAACTGTCTAGGTCTAAAATTCACTTTGTTGCCCATAACAGCCAATCAGAGCACCCCTCACATTTTACCAGAGCACTATATGAAATGAAAGGGGAGCTCTGATTGGTTGCTATGGGCAACAAGTGAGTTTTAGGCATAGACAGTTTTCATACATGTGGCCCTTAGTATCACTGGAGACACACTGGACCACAGAATAAAGTTAACATGTCAATTATGCTGCACGGAAATCCCATAAAAACAGAACTGCTCAAAATGGAGCAGCTGCTTTTTTCTTTCCAGAAATATATATATTTCTTTTTTGGTTTCCAAATATATTGTTCAGTCCATTATATGGTTTTATTAAATATTCAAATAAGCGAGAGGAGGGAATAGAACTAAGGGGGACATGTATGATTGGCGTTTTCGCCTATTTTCTGGCGTATAATGCGCCTCTCTGTGCCGGCTCGCTGTCGGACATACCTCCCCTATGTGTTAGGTGCATTAGGCAAAAGCTTCGGCAATTTCTAATGCGCCTAACATAAAGGGGCGTGCTGTGGGTATTCTGGGGCGGGACGCACCACATTCGAAAACACCAACGCATGTATGAATGCGGGTCGGCAAAGTGAGATGCATTACAGCTCCGACAGGCAGACCAATTTCAATGTGGTCTCTCTGCAGGAGGCGTTGAAGTTTGCCCCGCATGTATGAGCACACTTCGGCGCCGACATACATCAGGCGCAATTTTCATGGAAAAAAACGTGAAAACAGGCGCCGATCTTCAAACATGTCCCCCTAAGACTTCAGCGCCACCTATTAGAAGAGTGTTCCTTAAAATCACAGTCAACCCATTAAAGAGCCTTTAACATGACTGTGAATTTAAAGCCAATACACTTACCATCTAAAGCTGTCTCATGGTGTAAACCCCTCTTCAGTGGATCTGGCTTTCTGGGTAAGCAGCTTTAGAAACAGCTCAAGCCCATATACATTTATGTCAAGACTAAATTATAGAAGGGGCACATGGGGCCCAGGTGACCACTGCCACTAATCACTCTTGATGGCTGGCATGAGGTAGAGAGCTAGCCATGTAAGTCTATTGGATTGTCTGTTTTAGCTATTTCAATAACTCCTCATATCGTTCAGTGGAGATGGATCTACAGATGTGTCCCCTTTTCTCTGTATTGCTGCACTAAGGCGAGGTTCACACGGTGTATTAGCAGGGTGTAATTACGCCCCGCAATTATGCTGTGTGGCCGGGGGCGGGACATGAGTGGGGGGTCGGCACCTCGCCGGCCCATAGACTTGCATTACCAGCGGCGCGTATACGCCGCTGGTAATTCACATGTCAATTATCTCCCCCTGCGGCGTATTCGCCGAGCAGGGAGAGGAGCCGTAATCCATAGTTCTCTATGAGAACTGTGCATTACAGTAATGACTTGGACGTATTCCAGCCGTAATTTGCGCACTCCGTCGCGTAATTACGGACTGAAATATGTCCAATTTTAAGCCGTGTGAACAAAGCCTAAGGGTTCAAGGAAGATCCAGGTCCTAGAGGTGGCATTGAGGCTTCCAGCAACTTTACCTTGGCCCTGTATTAAAAGCTCCTCTGCGACACATTAAAATTTGTATTGCTTTGGGAGTCTCTAATGGAACTAAGGGAGACATGTATGAAACTAGGTGCATCGAAGTTCATTTTCTCATCTTTTTTTCAGTGTATAGTGCACCTGAATATATGAAAGTGTTTTTTGTGCATTCATAAATGGTGTGTAAAGTTCAACGTCCCTCGCCTATGTGTTGGGTACATTATGGAACTTAGGTGAATTAGTAATGCACTTAACATGCATAAAGGCTATAGATATGCTGGAAATAAAAGAAAAGTCATTAGAATAACATGTCAGTGAATATAAACTATAGTACTGATCCTGCTTGGAGGACCAAAGGTCCCAGCAAGACCTGTGGTGTGCTGGCTCTTGCTGTATGTAGAATAAAGGGTGAGAGCAGCAAAAATACATTTCAAATTTAATGTAGCAAAAATTTTAAATATAAAAATCTGAACAACATAATCAGTGGGTTATTTAATGTAAAGTTAGTTTTAGATTCTATTAGTTTTAAATACATTTTATAGGAGATATTTTTATATTTTTGGGATATTATATATTTTTATATTAATTTTATATGATCACATTTTTCATTAAATTTAAATAATTTAACTTTATATAGTTTGATAATTATCATAAATTACTTTTTATTATTGTACTGATCTAAGTAGAGAAATATTGGACATTTTTTCCCTAACAGCAAATCTAGCTTCACCTCGACTCCTCAGGCTCAGACAGACCACATTGAGATAGGTCTGCCTGTTCGAGCAGAAATGCGCCTACTTTTGCCAAACCACATTCATATATGTGTCTAATATTATGAGTGTGGTGCGACACATCCCCAGGAAGCCCCCAGAACACCCCTTCATGTTAGGCGCATTAGAAAGTGTTGAGTCTTATGAACAATGCGCCTAACACACACGTTAGGTGCATTAGCCTGCTCACTTAGTTGCATTTTACACCAGAAAAGGGTGAAAAACCCAATCATACATGTCTCCCTAAGAGTTCAGGGATGAAGACCCTAGGCAATTTCCCCCCCTTTACAGTCTTATTGTATCAGTTATAATATGAGGGTCATCATTTACATATTTGGTACTCACTAAGGTTTGTAATAAACTCCATGTTACATACTTAATTTCCACCTTGTTCTAACTTTACGGAATATGGATGAACATAACGTATCTACTTTTTTTTTTCCTTTGATGTATAACATTGATTTAACAGTATGAAGGAATCACATTGTTATTTCTACAGTAGATTTGCCGAATCTTTCAGTGTAATAGAGTTTTGAAATCGCAATCAGTAAAATAATGGATGTATCATTAGTAATCAGCAAGGGGCAAAAGGTCCGACGTTTGCGGACAGGAGAGCTTCCACTGTGACTAATCTCTTTTTGTACCCTTTGACACACATGTTATATTTTGGGCACGGATGAGAATAGACCGCTTTCAAACAACGCTTTGCTCCCAGCTCCACATTTTTGTAAGCTCATGCAGGTTCTACGTCTCTGTTTCAATCAATGTAGATGGATATGCACTTGAGTAAACTGCAGAAGCCCAAGGGACTAAAAGATTTACTAAAACCCAAATCTATGTTACAGCATTAAAAACAATCACCTTTACTCCAGCCATTAAGTTTTTAGCTGTAAAGGTCCTTTTCACATTGATTGTCTGGATATTCAGACAGTGCCAGAACTGAAAATGGTTATTAGTGAATCTTAAAAAGGGCAATTCCATCTGTCTCTGTGAGCCTCCATTATACCTTAGAGTCCTACAAAATAATCTAAAAATGGTATTACAGGGACAGCAGATTTTTTCTACTATTTTCCTAAAACTCTGCCATGATAAATTATAGGCATAAAATAAGTTTGTTGCAATTTTTTTTTCCAAAGTAACATTTCCTGTAAATATAAGGTAAAATGAATAGAAAAAATATTAACACATATGTTTAAAACAGTGAACTTCCGTTAATCTTAATATCCAGAAATTCTAATAAACCAGTGTTTGTATCTAACATGGAACTTCAGCAAAGTCAGGAATTTATTAACCCAGAATGATTGAGAGCAGAGAAAACTAATTGTCAGACTTCTTTGACTAAATATGTAATATTTGCATATTTTGTGTTAATATTTTATTCTCAGATTTTTTTACTTGACTATTTCTTTAGACTGTTCTCTGACTCTCCAACAATCTATAACTTTTCTCTCACCATCTAATAATCTGTAAATTTTTCATTGGAGCTAATGAAAACATCAGTTTCTCCCACCCCCCAAAAAAAAAGTTCTTACACAGCTCTGTATACAGAAAAAACATGCATAAACATTGTTATGGACAATAAAAACTGTAATTGTATTGACTAACTGAGAAAAAGTTTCATGTCACGTATACTGCACAGTGAGAGCTGTAAATATTCTTCATCCTGCCCCCTAAAATCGACTAAAAACCAAAATTGTAAGGTTAGGGCTCTCAGACTATAGTGATACAAAAACGTGTTTTTTTTTAATAAAAGTTCATTGTGCAAAAGTAGAAAAACATTAAAAAAATAAAAATTGGACATCGCTGTAATCAAATTGACCTACTGAGAAAAGTTTAACATGTCATTTATACCACATGGTGACCACTGTAAAAAATAACAAACAGAACCAGAATTGCTGTATTTCGTTCATCCGCAACCCAAAAGTATTGATAAAAAGTGATCACAGCGTCACAACTTGGAATAAATTGGGTAACAAATTTTTGGGGTGTTTTGCTCCTCAATTCCTTTTGAAAATAATAACTTGTTAGACGAACGACCTGAAATGCCCGCCATCAAAAGACGGTGGGCGGTCGTTAAGGAGTTAAGATACACTAACCTTCATAAAGCTCTGACATTTGTCAGTGAAAATGAATAGTTGTACCTACAGTGCACCTAAACTATGGGTGCACCTGGTCTAGAACTAGAAAATGAATGAAGGTATCCTTCATCCAACTTTGACAGCCGTCAGTAACAATAGTATATAGGTGTGCTTGATCTAAGGATACACTAACTTTGGTAGACTATTTGGTAGACTCTGACTATTGTCAGTAATAATAAATAATTGCACTTGCAGCACACCTAAACCATAAGCGCACCTTACTAATTTCTACCATCTAACCATAATTTTTGGGGAATTTTCGAGGCAACTTCGCAAAACGGTAATGGTGCCTAAAAATATCCTAAAGAAAGTCCAGTAGGTGTTCTTTCTATTCTGAGACCTGTGGTTGAGTCAAATAATGCAATCCTGCCGTTTTTAAAAAAAAAACGGCAGGATTTGGGGAATTGATTGAGTTTCCTGTTATAATCCACTGTGTTCCAGTAAATAATGAATTAAAATCGAAAATCTGCAAAAAAAGGTTACACTTTTAAATTTCGTCTCTACTTTGCTTTAATTTCTTTGAAACTCCTAGAGGGTTCATAAACTTCGTAGTTGCTGCTTTTAATACTTTAAAGGGAGTAGTTTCTTAGATGGAGTTACTTGTGGGGCATCTAATATGCAGGCCCCTCAAAGCCACATCAAAATTGGATTGGGCCCTAAAAACCCCGTGTTGCAAATTTTCCTAAAAATGTGAAAAATTGCTACTTAATTTATAGGTCCCCAACTGTCATAAAAAAATAAAGAGACAAATAAAAAATTATGCCAACAGAAATAGACCTATGGTAGATGCTATAGTAGTTATAAACTATTTTGTGTGGTGTAACGTTCTGTTTTACACGCAGAAATTTTTAGTGTTGGAAAATTGCACATTTTTTTCAAAATTTTCACATTTTTCACAAAATGTATTACTAACTTAAATCACAATGTGCCATGAGAAAACATTCTCTGACTCACATGGATAGGTAAAAAACTTAAAAAGTTATTCCTACATAAAGCGACACATTTCAGATGTGAAAAATGGGGCTCCATCATAGAGGTCAAAACTGGCTGTGGCAGAAAGGGGTCAAAGGTATTCTCCAGTTTAGAAAACCCATATTTATACACCCTATTATAAAATTCTAAGTTTATAAAAAGGGGTCTTTTATTCAGGATTATTTTCTTTTGAGCAGACTGGAGAGAAATTACAAAGATAGTCTCTTACTTTGGAGGACCTGTTCTGTCCTGCATTATACATGCAATCCATTGATATGAATGGGCTATGTGCAATGCCTAATTTCCCCTGTGGTGGCGCTAAAGGGAAATTAAACATTTAGGGGACAAGTATGAAGACTGTCTAGGTCTAAGGCTTTCTTTGTTGCCTATAGTAATCAGAGCTCCCCTTTCATGTTTTCAGAGCACTATATGGATTGAATGGGGAGCTCTGATTGGTTGCTATTGGCAACAAAAGAAGTCTTAGACCGTGTAAATTTTCATACTTGAGACATTTACGGCCAGATTTCCCCATTAATTTAAGTTTATTCCTTGGGCTGTTTAACACCTTGCAATCAACCTATTGTCAAATACCCTTCTAACAAATTGGGATTGTCTAGAGCTCTCTCGCAACTCTCAACACAGCCAACTGCCCACTATGACTACAACTGCCACTACAGGCACCGTTCCTCACACCAGATGGGACTGAATGAAGGCTCGATAAAGCCGAAATGTGTCACAACATCTGGATACAGAGCTATTTCCTTTGCTAACGCTTTAAACCTAAATCTCAATCTGTATGATTCATTAAGAAGTGTTCACACTACTTTAACTGCCAAGGAGGTGTAATGTTGTCATAAGATGACCATACTCCTCTTAACTTCAAGGAGGCTAAGAGTTATTTACCCAAAAACATTTGTCTGATTCCAAAAGGTAAAGTGTTTTTTTGCTGAATATTACAGTAAGACTGGAGACGGTAGGTTCCCTTGTAGCTCACTATTAGTTTTGTGCTGTAATAGTCAATATGAATGTATATGCATTACATGATATTGGATGTATAAGAAAAGATGTGGTAAGAAGCAATTTTCAGATTTTTGCTTTAGTTTTTCCTCCCCATCCTCCAAGAGGTATAACATGTTTCATCTTTCCATGTACATAGATGTATGAGGTCTTGTTTTTTGCAGGACAAGATGTTGTTTTTAATAATACCATTGATCGTGACATATAATGTACTGGGAAATGGAAACAAAAATCGGGGGTGGAAAGTGAAAAAAAACAACATGGTTGTGCCATTTCCAATATAAATTACACTTTATTTGTATTCTACAGGTCAGAATATAGTTTTTATCAAGTTTTACTACTTAAAAAAATCAAAAAACATAAAAATGTTATTGCATTGCCATTTTCTGAGACTGATTGCTTTTTATTTTTCCACCAGTAGAGCGGTGTCATGATTCATTTTTGCAGGGTGAGGTATAGTTTTTATTGGTACCAATTTGTATTATAGGCAACAAGCATTCACCGCCGTTCACTGTATGGGGTAAATAAAATTAGGCTGTATCAGGTCAGAGTTTTATGCACATGGTGATACCAAATATGTTTATCTTTTTCATTGTTTTTTCATATGGTAAATGGGAAAAAGTTCATTTTTTTTTCTTCATTAACACTTAGTCCCCCTATGTCAGTGTTCCCCAACTCCAGTCTTCAATTCCCAGCAACAGGTCATGTTTTCAGGATCTCCCACAGAATGCACTGACAATAATGATATCACCTGTGCAGAATGCACTGACAATAATGACTTCACCTGTGCAATGCTAAGGAAAGCCAGAAAACATGACCTGTTGTTGGATCTCGAGGACTGGAGTTGGGGACCCCTGCCCTATGTGACTTGAACATGTGATCACTTGATACTATATACTGCAGTATGAAGCCATTTCGTTAGTCTACTATTACATCCTGCCTATGGTAGGGTGTAACAGCTGTAAAAACATTGCAGCTATTGAGGCCTTTATTTGGCCCCCAGTTGAAATGGCAACTAAACAGCACTTCGCAGTTGAGTCACAGGGGGCTGATCAAGGGCAACAATGTTGTTTCGGCGCTAGTATTGGGTTTTCGGTCATGCACTGTACATCTTAGAGAACGCCGTAGCTTGGCATTAAAAACATATGGTGCACACTTCTTGTCGGAGGATACCTGCAGGGTGTTATTCTGGTAATTTTATTGGTCTATAGATTGGTGTATCACTATTTGACTTTATGTATTGGTCTTAACACATATGTTGTATAATTAACTATCACTTTAGGTGTTCTATTGGTCTATGTGTGAGGTGGGAGATTCATCTATGCCTATATATATGCAATTGTATACACATGTAATTTATGCTGCTTGAGAAAGGCCACAATGTAATGGGCTGAAATGTTGTTAACTGGTGTTTTTTGTACTCTTTATGGAATAAACGTGTTCCTGCTTTTATTTAAATGATGCTGTCGTCTAACTTTGCTATTTTTTGGACATATGGTTGGTGAGTAGAAGGCCTGCACACCTTCTGGACGTCCTTTGCATCAATTGCAACCTAATTGATTTGCTGTGGATCTTTGGTGTTGTTCCCTTTCTTTTGAATGCCAAGGGCAACAACAGACTGCAGCACTTTTCTCTAATCATTTAAATGCCGTGAAGGTATCCACTATGCCATCTAAATGGTTAAATAACTGGCATTGGAGCTGCCTCTATTCTTGGTCACTAGTGAAGGTTGATGGCTGTATCTTGCAGCTGCTGGGTATGGAATAGGCACAGCACATGAGCCCGCTCCATACCTCCTAAACACTGATGTGCCGTAAATGTATGGTGCAGGCCATTAAGGGGATAAAAAATTAATCTTAAATTTTACATGTCCAGAAATCCATGTTAGCTGAGCTAAACTAATCCAAGCTAGAGTGATAGACAATGCTCAAAATGGGTCTTGCACGCTACAAAATTTACTATGCCTTTATTAAAGTTAATGTCAATAATATACAGCAGTAGCAGTAATGTAATGTGTATGCACGGCTGTTCCTAGGGGCGGACGAAGCGGGGGGCCGCCATGGCCACCCACCTCGCCCGTCCGACGACTAGCCTCTGACTCTGAAAGGCCATTGTAAAACGGCTGAGCAGAGTCAGTCAGCAGCTGCACACACTCAGTGCAGGTGCCGGTACAGGGAGAAGGCACGATGGATCGTTACTGTCCTACCTTATCCCCTGTATGTACAGTGCTCAGTGAGTGCTGTACATACACAGCAGCGTCGCAGGGGGCGCATGGCTTTCACCACTTCCCCTGTGACACTGGATCTCCTAAGCCAGCAGCCTCTTCTGGCCCAGGATATCCCGGGACCTGCATGACGGCGTAAGTGCCGTGATGACGTAACGCTGCTTACAGCGTTCACCAGCTGCAGGACCTGGACGCGCTGCAGGGAACCTGGTGAGCTGAGTACATTATTTTATTATCTTAAGCTGTAGGAAGCATATTACATGGTTACAGGGGCTACTACATGGCTATGGGGGCTACTACCTGGCTACAGGGGCTACTCCATGGCTATAGGGGGCTACTACATGGCTACATGGGCTACTACATTGCTTCAGGGGGCTAATACCGGGCTACAGGGGCTACTGTATGGCTACAGGGGGCTACTACCTGGCTACAGGGGGCTACGACCTGGCTACAGGGGGCTACTACATGGCTACCAGGAGGCAAATTACCTACAGGGGCCTATATAACTACATAATAGGGATCTATATTACTATTTATTGGGGGGCCTATAAAACAACCTATCTACTTAACAGTAGACCGAGATACCTACCTATTGGGGGACCTCTAAGTTTACCTACCTAATGGGGCGCTATACACCTACCTAATTGAGGGCTACCTACCTAGTTTGGTGGTGTACCTACTGCACTTTTACTGTTTGGGACACAAGAGGCTCATTATTACGATTTGGGGCATTATAGATGGGGAGTTTGTACAGAGATAGGAATTGGTAGAGAAGTGCTGATAAAGTGAGGAGTCTAAAGATGCTTGTTTTGTAAATTCTACAGTGAAGAATCGAGGCCGGGAGAAGACATCATGGCAGTCTGGGCCGGGTGGAGAAGAAGAAGAGAAAGAGAACAACGCTTCAGAGAAGTCTCCTGTATGTCCTTGGATGTAACTTTACTGTAATCGCTTATATGTCTGCATGGCCTGTGTACAATTGGTATCCATCTCTGTATGGTCACGGTATTCCGGTAATATTGGTTGCACTATTATGGTTTGTATTCAGTATCGGCATTGTGTATTATTCAGTTACTGTGGTGGTGATATGTGGTCATGGTGTGGTAGTATTATTCGGTCACTATGTGCTGGTGATATGTGGTCTTAGTAGGACATTGATACTGTTAGCCTGGGATTCTGGTTTTGTGCAGCAGTGTTATTTGGTAACTGTATGACTATTTTAGTAGTTTTATGTGTAGCACATTGTGTTAAAGCTTTTTGTATATTTTGGATTTAGTTGATGATGATGTACTGTGTCACATCATGGAGCATTATGTTACGGGGAAGGGGGGGGGGTGGAAATTGCTTCACCCCGCCCTGAGTGCAATTTAACCTAGGAACGGCCCTGTATGTATGAATATATATACATACTTGATGCCTACATCACCAATCTGAATCCAAGAGATATCAAAAGTCCAGATTAGGAAAAATAATAACATTATCCATCAGGATAGATTGTAAATATTTCTCTATGGTGCTCCACCATCTTGCAATGTTTCAACTCTAGACTCTTGTAAAGAGTCAAAATGTGGCATGATGTTGGAGCAATAAAGGGAGGCATTTGCAATCTAATCTGATGGATAATGTTACTTTTCACAATTTTTATTAAAGGTAATGTCCACTACATTATTCTGGGTTCAACATTTTATGCCAATCGTTTCATAATATATTGGCACAGGAAAGCTCTGTTATTCTGGCTTAATTATTTTTTTTTCCTTTTTTTGTGCCTGTAGCCACCAATCAGGGGAAGTGACTGCTTTGTATTTATACAGATTTGATTGGACTCAATTAGAACTATCTAAGCAGTGAGCACTCCCTAGTGGTGGCTTCAGGTAGACGCTGTTACAGTGTGAGAGGCAGGTGAAGCTACCTTACCTTTTGCTTCAGTCCTGTTTCCACATTTAAATTCCTTTAATTTTATCATCCAGAAATTCTAATAATTGGGTATTTGCATCCAACACAGAATTTAGCATAGTTCAGAATTTTCCAAATCCAGGATGGTTGAGGCAGAGAAAACTAATTGTGAGGCTCCTTTGCATAATCACATATTTTGTGTTAATATTTTATTCTCAGACTTTTTTACTTGAGTTCTTCTTTACTCTTTTTATGAACAACAAATAATTCATAACTTTTGTTTTTCCAGGAACTAACAAGGCTTGTAAATGCCAGATAAAATGAAATTAATTTCCTATGTAGGTGCCATATTATAGTAAATAAATAGCAATATCCAAAAAACATTTACTTTTGTATCATAAAACTTTTTTTAGTTAAAAAAAAAGTTTCATTAGCGGTTTGCCGACAAATCTATCATGTCCCAGCTGGATGAGAACATAGTAAAGGTGTAAGGAGTGTTCAACCAAGAACTGATTGTCCAAACTAGCCAACCCCTTAAAGGGGTTTTTTGCCACCTAATTTATTTGGGATCCTCCAAAATGGGTATTTAACCCTTTTTTCTAAATATATTCAAAAAAAAAATGATCCTGTGAATCTACAGTTTTTCCTTTAAACAACCCCTTATTTTTCCACTTGTTTACACCCGGGTTTGGGAAGTCTGGTCTAAATTTCTACCGAATAAGAACAAGACAAAAAGCTTCAGGGAAAAATACTTGCAAAGATTTTTAACCCGTATTAAAGACTTTAGAATTTTATTGATTTTTATATCAACACGACCAGGGGCTACAGGCTTATCTGGGCCCCGGGTTCGGTTTTTGCACTTCTTTTCTGATGGCAGGAACATAACGAGCTTTGAATGGACTGGGGAGAAAAGATTCTGTCTTTTGTATAGAGAATAAACTAGTTGTGATGTTATTATCTGAGTAAACATGCAACCTCTCTGCTCGGCCCCCCCTCCCCCCCCCTGCATCATTTTGGAACAAAAGAAAAAAATGGCCTCTGGAACTTATCTCTCTCCGTCACAATACAGCTATCCCCTGTGGATTACCCAAAAAAAATGTTTTTCTCAACACAAAGACTGAAAACAGGGAGAGTGCATGGGGTGTGCAATGACATCACAGAGGGACTTTTTTTTTAAACACATAAACACAACGCCCCTTTTGTCAAGCCTCAAGAGGGGAGTATCAGCCTGTTAGGTAAGGAACTTACTTCTTGGCAAAACCCCTTTAAAGGGTCATTGTCATCAGAAATCATATGGCTGTTGCATTCTTAAAATGATTCCACACAGGAGCATAGCTACAGGGGGTGCAGAGGTAGTAGTTGATTCTTTGCCCTGCAGCCTGAGGGGGCCAAAAAGCCCTCCTACCAGTAGGAGATACCAGTATTGTAAAGGCACATGGTAACTGGGGGCCCCATTTCATTGTTTACACTCGGGCCCAGGAGCTTCAAGTTAAGCCTCTGACCTGCACATTGTGATAACTAAATTACACCCTGTAGAAATATATGAAATTAGTTATATCAGTGATTACTACATTATGCCCAAGGATTACACAGCACTTTATGACAACCTCAAAACAGACCACTACCAATCCTAACAGTGAAGGGCCCACAGCTCTGGTTTAAAGGGATGTTCCACCACGGACTTTGATGGCATATCAATAGAATAAGCAATTACAGTCTGATAGGGAATAGGCAACCAAAAGTGTTGTCTGAGAATGGAGAGCCAGTCACTTATGAATGACTCTCCATTCTGTTCTATGGGAGTTCTTCGTACAGCCGAACAAACCACTTACCTGTTCTCAAAATAACAGAATGGAGAGGCGTGCGCAAGTGTGACCGGCTCTTCACTCTGAGCCAACACTTTTAGGGGCCTATTCTCACGATAGGTGTGGGTCCCTTCAATGGCAAATCCTTCTGGCACAACAGCGACTGTGTATGGGAATTGCAGCATGGCTCCATTCACTGTGGCCCAGTTCTTGTGAGCAGAACCCTCACAACCCTTGTTTAATGTTTTTATAGGTTTGTTACTATGTAATATCTTTACCTGTTTCCAATGCATTGCAAAGTGGTGTGGAATATATTGGTGCTATATAATTAAAAAAATATATAGACAGCAGTGGGAGAATTGCTTCTTATTTGAAAAAAATTGGAACCGTCTTGCAAAACTTTTGGGGCCCACATATATACTGAATTATGTCATAAAAGAATTAGCCTCACACTTCTTACCATAGCCCATGAATATTTTGCAACCTCTAAATTAAGCTATTTAAAACAGCTATTGGAGGATCTTTTTGACTTTAACCCCATCACCAGTTACAGTCAACCTAATTATTATGCAGCTGGCAAACTTTCCTGTAAGACGTAACTTTGTGTTTGAATATGTGGTACCTGACTCATTGTACTTGATTATAAATTGTAATTTAATTATAAGAAATGTATCTCTATGCTTAAAAATTAAATAACTATAATCAGAGGAGCAGCAGGAATAAATAAATATGCACAACTAACCAACTGGAGATATATACGTAAGTGCATCTTTCTTGTTTTCCTTGATTAAGCAATGAGTTAATAAACCAATATTATAATCTTAGCAGCCTTGATCAGAATACGTGGTTTAAAAAGGATACAAATATGAACGCACCAGAGCAAAGAAAAAGAAAGTTGTAGAACTTGCCATTTGTTGAGAAATGTCAACCACACAGTGGGGATTTCCACATCACGCAACAAACAAATGCGGTCTAAGAAAGTCCAGGCATTCATTTTTACTGGTATAAGCCTAATCGTGTCCACAGAATAATTCCCTACTCTTTCACAATAACCATTACCTGGAAAATGTGGTATAAAAAGTAGACCTTTCTATAGTGTAGGGCTAATATAAACTGTCTGTTGTAATATCACCTATCTATCTATCTATCTATCTATCTATCTATCTATCTATCTATCTATATATCTATCTATCTATCTATCTATCTATCTAGCAATTTCACCTTAGCTTTATTGGCAGGACCAAATACACATACATAATGCAAAAGCAAGGGGGGATAAGGTTATGGGGAACAGTGAGAAATTCTTGGTAGATGTTATATGTATTCAAATTGACTACACTCCAAAGAAGATGCAAAAAAGACTTTTAATTCAAATTTTCTCTGCAGGCTCCAACAAAGAAGGCAACATTATTGGTGACTATTACAAATGATGTTTCGGTCAACAGACCTTTATCAAACAGTCACAGAATGGTAGATAGATAAGGCGATAATGGGGCCATAGCCCAGAGAGGAAAAAATATGTTATAGAAGTCCTTGGCAAATCTTGTTCCTTTCGCTCTTTGGCATGCTGTAACATATTGTGTTGCTATGTCCTCTGTTTCTTCCTCTTCACCCAGCAGGATGTATAATTTCTCTACCCACTCCATTAAGCTGAAGTCCATGAAGAGATCATAGTCTTCGAGTGTCCCTCACAACAAATTATTTGGAGCATTGCATTAGGAAGTGGGCCTCCTGGTCGCACCATTGGCACAGTCTGCTCTCCCTGGTTCTGTAGATCTGTCTGTGTTACCCTGATTCAATATCCAGAACTTGGGCTCAGGATCCATCTGTCACTGGGATAAGTTAATTTTTCATGAAATGCTGATGTCTTTTACTTGCATCAATACACTACTCTACCTTACTCATTACAGTAGCAGAAGCTATTTTGGTAGAGCTGGAGACTTGCCAACAACCCACAATATGTATGTGTATTTCCTATCCTTACCTCTACCTGACTACCTTTAGCAGTGATGGTGCACAATTGACTGGGGTCTGGGGGTTTAGGTAAAGCATACTTGTTGTTTAAGGTGAATAAAATCTTGTGTGTCCATGAGAAATAACTCTGTATGTGACCATTACATGACTTGTGTCTTCACGTCTGCACACTGTGCATCTATAAGTCAGTGTTCCTGAGTGGGAGAGATTAGCTGCTATGATATCTGCTATTGTTGTATAATACACTGGCGCCTGAAGACAAGCAAAGAAAAGACAAGCTGTGGAGACTGCAGCTCGTCTTTCCTATTGCCATCTATGGGGCCGCACGAACGATCATATCTTCAGCTCTTTTAAAATCCTAAAAGCGGCGAAAATACGATTGTAAAGCAGTGGAGAAATTGCCTTAGAGTCATAGGAGGTGGGGCTAAAAGTTACAGATTGGGCCATTATTATTTATTTCATTAATATTTTATTGTGTGTGTTTTGATGCTTTGTTTTACATATTTTCTCCTATAAAGTCAGAAAAAGACCTATGGGGGCATTTTTATATCATTTTTGGGTGATTTCCTCTGTAACTGGGGCTGGTATACTAGCTCCGGTTACAGGGAAATGCATTTCCTGTACTGACTACAGAGCTGATCTGGGTCTGATAAGACCAAGCAGCTCGGGTATCACTAACCCCCGGTAGCGGGAACTGACAGGGGGCCGGGAAACAAGGTACCCCTTGGACACCGTAAAACCGCGAGGGCCTCAGGGGGAAAAAAAGGGAATTGTACCGGTGGGAAATTTTTTTACATTATTTTAGGGACACAATTTGACATTTTAGTGCAGCAAAAAAAAGAAAAAAATCCCCCATGCTCGGTTACGTTTCTCCATTTTCCCCCATAGGCCCCGGCGCATTAGGGTTCTGCCGGGACCATGTTTCCTAAACCCCACAATAAAATTAAAATAATCTTTATTTTTTATACGCCACATATCCCAACTTTACAAATTAAAGGGGTAACATACAGTCATTCACATTAAAAGTACTTCAAATAGACACAAGGTTGGGGGGCCCTGCCGTAGAGCTTAAATCTATTAGGGTGATGGGTGAAAAAACGGTAAAAGTCCAATTACAATGCCGGCCATGTTTCATAAAAGGGGGGGGTTTTAACAAAAAAAAGGATGAACCGCCACCCAGACTGACATAATATACAGATAAGTGCCGGGATGCCCAAGTGCGGGGATGACAGATTTTGGGGTTAGCATTTAGGGATTTTGGGGCCAGACCGAAAAAAGTATTTTTCGGGGCCCCTCCTTAAAAGGAGGTTTTGTGAAGTGCCTGACGCCCGCGGTAGCTTTTCCGAAAAATTGGCCGCAGTGTGAAATCTTGTAGGGGGCAGGGAGGTTGGGATATTGAGGAATGAATCTGATATCATCAGCAACGGAGCACGGGTGGGGCGGTAGACAAAGACTAGGGGAGATTTAAAGGAGGAGCACGCTGTGAGAGTTTTTAAAGGGGTGAGATGCTGATTTTAAACGTATCCTGTACTGGATGGGCAACCAGTGAGGGGGGGT